>JADWQK010001894.1:0-16170 GCA_017933935.1 Sesamia nonagrioides | reverse complement strand
ACATTGATTGGAATTCATGAAAATATGAAGTGCATATAAAATAATATCATCTAAATACACCTAGATACGTTATCTAGGCTCGCATAAATTCAACATACTGACTCTCATCGAAATACTTGGTCTGTCTGTATTTTACAAGCGAATCCTTCATTCTCTAAGCAAAATCATATAACCCTCGATTCCGTAAAATTATATCAACCTTCCAGAGATCTATTATCTATTTGAAGCTTACACCACATTTCTGATACTTGTGATATATTTCTCCATATTATGTATGTGTAAGTTGTGTTATGTTATCTATCTTCAGGATATGGGGGAGGTAATCAAGGCGGTGGAGGCGGCGGTGGCCATGGCGGCGGTGGCGGCGGCAGCAGTGGTGGTGGCTTCGGCGGCGGAGGCGGTGGCGGCCACGGCGGTGGTTTCGGCGGCGGTAACGGTGGCGGTGGAGGCCTAGGAGGAGGCCATGGTGGTGGCGGCCTTGGAGGAGGCAATGGCGGAGGCAGTCTTGGAGGAGGTCACGGTGGTGGCAGCCATGGAGGTGGAAACAGTGGAGGCGGCGGCGGTGGTCACGGTGGTGGTGGCGGCGGCGGCCACGGAGGTGGCGGCGGCCACAAGCCAGCTGGCGGATATGGGTAATTTTCAATTTCATGTTCTATTATATAAATTATAAACTAGCTCTTGACTGCAATCACGCCTGATGGTAAGCAGTGATGCGATCGTTGATGGTAAAGCGCCCTAGTTTATTAAGAGTCTATTCACTCAGCCTTGAAGACACTCAAATTTTAGTGTGACGGAAACACCGTCGCTGGCAAATTGTTCCAGTCCCTCGATGTACGCGGTAAAAAGAGGAAGCGAAATATGATATATATGATTTACTTGTGCTTTTGGAGGCCTGATATGTTCTATCATAGTGCTCCAAAAACTTTTATCCATCAGACAATATATTTTATGATAAGAGAACCCTATGTACTTAATAAATAATTAAGCAGTCAGCTTTGTATTTTAAAAGCACTGTATGTTGATATTACACGTATATTAAAGAAGTAATTTATTTATTAAAACTTTATGCACAAAGAAAAACATTGCACAATGGCGGACTTAATGCCTTAGGCTTAATACTTTTAGGAAAATCATTTGTAATTTATTTAACATTAACATTGCTTGTTCCAGACGTTAAGCTGCTACCTGAATCCCGATCAAAGAAAATGAAAAGCTCAATGTGATAAAATAAATTGTTTATGTTTCGTCCTACGTATGTATTAATGCAATACAAATAAAAAATATCGTTTTTATAAAATGCTTCAGTTTTTTAATCCATACTTCGACCCTTTAGATGAGAGACAAAGAAAGAAATATATTTATTGAGACTCGTACAGGAAGATCTTAGAACTAAACTAAGTAGATACAATTAAGTATAAAAACAAGTTATATTATATACCCTTAAAAAAAGTAACAATATTCAGAAAGTCTCTTACGACGCCAAAAAGCTCCTATCTCAGCATAATGTTTCGACATTTAAAAGTAAATGTCGCAGCGCTGGTATTGTGATAGGGCCTGCAGTGTGATGTCACTGATGTCACGGGCAATCAGAGTAATATAAGATACACATACATAAATTTTATAAAATAAACTAAGTAAATCTAAATATATAAAAATTAATGCCACTTTCGTTGTAATTTTATAACTCAAGATCGGGCTCGCTTATCCAAACCAAAAAGGCTTTATTTGACTAATTAGTACATGGTATATGTGGCACAAAATCGGTCAAGCGATTCTTCATTTATCTCATTTTTTGTAACTAATGAATTAAATAAATGTAAATGACCCACAATTTTGAATAGAAACATTTTAGAGCTGGGGATTGTGCTGTTATATTGAAACTTTTTTTCAGTGTTGACAGTACCAGCTTAATATAAGCTTTAAACTGATAATGAAACTCATTAAGCCTAGACCTTTTCAATGACCGATTGATTTATGGACATACTGTTCTCTTCCTATACTGTGGTGGGTTGAAACCTTTGTGCCGTTTCATCCTCACACCGGTTCCGGTCCGATGTTTAGAGATAATTTTTCGATCTTTTCTCTAATACCCTTAACAGTGCTCTGGATAATTGCGCATGTTACGTGGGTCACAAATGTCTTGCCATGGCGCCTCCGCCGGGCCGGAACAAGCGGGGTAGACCAAAGAGGTGCGTGGCTTGACGTTGTAAGAGATGACATGCGTGCCAACAATCTCACACCACAGGATATTAAAGATCGCGCGAAATGGAGGAAATTAAGTAAGAAAGCGGACCCCGGGCTCCAACGCGAAAGCCGCGGATGCAACCGGGATAAACGCTGAGATGATGATGAGTGCTCTGGATAATTTCTTTGGTACCAGCAGGTTGTTATGAGATTCAAGCTGTCATTTAAATAGTCAGCGATAATTATTGTTTTGTGCTTATATTTTTAAACATAGGTATTGTTGAGTGCCATCATACAAAGGGTCTGTCTTGAATTGTTCAGATGTAGATACTATGTATATATTGGGTGCTTGTATTTTTCTCATTTTTCAGCAAGCCGTCGGTGTTTCATATCGCTTACAGATTTAAAGAAATTACAACATTTAATTTCCTTTTGACATAATATAATTATTGACCTTCAGCATGATTGACTAAGATTCTTTAAGTTTTGCATGCACGTATTTGTACGCTTCTTGGCATAACATTGCGACCGATAAAATTTAATTTAAGAACTGTATTCACTACCTATGTTAAACAAATAAAATTGATTTTGATTTAAACGTGTAACTTATGCACTGATGAAGTGAATGACATGTACTACATGAATGAGTGTTTCATTTTGTGTGCGAAATTCTATAACATTTTGAGGTCTGACATTAGATCTAAATTTGTAAATAAATAGTATAGTTTACTCCTATGGGATTACTCCTCACATGTTTGATGTTTGTGAGATCCGTACCATCTTAGCCCCAATTTTAAACCATCGAATAACTTTTAATTTCCGAATTTTATTTTGAGAAAATTAAAGTTCTTAAATGGGGGGATCCGCAGAAGAACCAAAGTCACCGACACATGGCTCTGCGAGTCGCTAAACTTAAGTGGCAGTGGGCAGGGCACATTGCTCGTAGAACCGATGGCCGATGGGGCAGTAAGGTTCTGGAGTGGCGGCCACGTACTGGAAGACGCAGCGTAGGGAGGCCTCCAACAAGGTGGGACCGATGACCTGGTGAAGGTCGCAGGAAGCCGATGGATGCGGGCATCACAAGACCGGTCAGCGTGGAATGCCTTGGGGGAGGCCTTTGTCCAGCAGTGGACATCTATAGGCTGAAGAGGAGGAAAGTTCTTAATACAAACATAATACAATAGTTTGCTCACTCTACCGTCTATGTACATTTATGAAATGGGAAAGATTGTTCACTTAAATTATATATAAACAACTTAAATCTCTTTCATGATTAGGAAATATCTACTATTAGCCTGAACTGATAACAAAAAAGAAACCGGCCAAGTGCGTGACGGACTCACGCACAAAGAGTTCCGTACCATTGCTTTATGAAATTAAAGGATTTAAGTTATTTATATGAAAGATTACGTATTTACGAGGTATTAAAAAAAAACTACTTACTAGATCTCGTTCAAAATCATTTTCGTTGGTAGTTTTTATAGATAATTGTAATGTTATGTTGTAATTTTTTGTACATCATATGTTTTTTTAGATTTTTCATTTTCTTATTTTAGAAGTTAGAGGAGGGGGGGGGGCAACTTTTTTCCACTTTGGAAGCGTCTGTCACGCAAACTATTCGGTTTAGAAAAAAATATATTATAGAAACCTCGATATCATGTTTAAAGACAGACAGACAAGACATACATACCCCACACGTATGTGTTTGACGAAAAAAAAAATTGAGTTTCAGTTCTAAGTATGGGGAGCCCCCAATATTTATTATATTTTTTTTTATTTTTGAATCAAAATCTTAATGCGGTTCACAGAATACATCTACCTACCAAGATTCAACAGTATAGTAGCTCTTATAGTTTTGGAAAAAAATAGCTGTGACATACGGACGGACAGACGGACACACGCACATGACGAATCTATAAGGGTTCCGTCTATTGTCATTTGGCTACGGAACCCTAAAAAATCGTAATCTGAAATACTTTATCTTCCTCGTCACTATCATAGGTGACAGAGATCGAATTGTCTAAATAAACTAAGTTTCTATAAAAAGTTTGGTAATGGAGTTTGAGCCGCATTGAGCAAGCGTGGTGATTACGACCACGCTTGCTCAATCCTTCTCTGATCTATGAGAGGAGACCTGTGCCCAGCAGTGGGACGATAAAAAAAGGTTGATGATGATGATGATGAATGGTCCGGTATGGCTCCTGAATCACACAAACTTATATTATGTTGGAATATATTGTGCTTGATCGCGTGCGAAGTGAAATGCAGAGTAGCCGTGGCATCGCTTACCAGTCGCAGACCGTGGTGATACCTAGCTAACAAGCTATGCTGACGATGAGAGTAATGATTGGGCTACAAATGTAAGTACCCAGTGCAATGGGGAATTAGGGAATGCTTTGGAGACTGCGATTCGAGAATATCGTTTCATGTCGGCAGAACTCAGGCCACGCCTACCACGTGTGCCTACGCATAACAGAAATAGGGCACTGGTGGCTGCTCTAGATGAGCAGTATCAAATTATAAAATTATTTTGATACCTGCGGGGACCTTACCGATACTCCAAAGAGTATAATAATAATAGGGTAAAAGAGAGCCTTCTCGAGAGAATTTTGTGCATATCGTTTGAAAGCGCCCCCTGGTTTTCTGAACATACATTAACATCAATATCTACATACCTACGCATACCATAGCTATAGACAGATATATTGTATGGTCCTATTGATTAGAGGATATTAATGTTACTTCCATAAAAGCTATTTTGTTTCAGCAAGTTACAGAGATTATAAATCATTGAAACAAAATAGCTTTTAGTGGAAGTAACATTAATGTAATGAACTTAATAGAAATAAAACCACTTAATAGAATATAATAACACAATATTTATTTATTACTTTTAAACTTTTCTAATTTTCTTACATCCAAGAGCACAGTGATGCGGCATTTTTTCTATTTTAAAAGACACACACAGAGAACACAAGCGTCTTTTCGCAATTATAAGAGTGTATTTCACGATTTCTTATGGAATCACAATTCACAGCGCACAGGTACAACACTGCGAAGGCTGAACTGATTTCCGAGTAAGACTGATTATCAGGACGGAGGATGTCCCAAGAGATCTCAACTCGACGTCAATAACACAGAAATCGTCTCGAAAACCAAGAAACATGCGCAAAATGAATACGTAACAAACAAACACGTGCAAGCCGTGACCACAAACCACAGTGCACTGCTTTATCGACAATCTAGTTAGAAAAGTTAAATTTTATTATAGCGGCACCTATCGGCATGCCATGGGTACCAACCAATGTTTAGGTATGCTGTTCACGTTTAAAGATGTCATTAGTCACTTTGCTTCAGTTGCTGATGTTCCAAGTGAACCCCCCCTGCGATACTCATTCGATTGTGTATTGTACAACTGTAGCAGCTTGTCGTGTAGCTCATGCCAAATTTTCCAGTGACTCTAGAGCTACCCGACCGAAACCAATTGTACCAGCTTGGCAGCACAGGATTGAACGTCGTATTGGTGGGTCCAGAGCACTCATCGGTAAACTAATCTGTTTCAGGAAGGGTAATCCTCTTCCTAGAGTGATGCGCTTTGTGAGGCGGGCGTTTTCAGGTACAAACACCAGCCCTCAGGATGAGCTAGAGCGATGCTATGCGCTTCGTGACACGGGTTGCACATCGACTTCCTGAAGCAGAAAGTGTATGCATGGGCAAACCGAATTCGTAGCTATAAACGGCGACTAGAACGGAACACCCAGCATCGCACCTTCCAGAGTATGAGCCGTCGGTTTATAGGGGCTGAGAATGATCAGACCAAGGTGTGGCTAACACGTGCCTACCGGATGATGATACTATGTGTTTATTCTGGCGCAATATCTGGTCGCTGAATTGGGCTCGGGATGTCGAGCGAGCCTGCAAACCAATACCAGACATGGGGGCTATTACCATCTGCCCTCAAGATGTAGCTCGTGCAATCCGTCCATTGCCTAACTGGAACTCTTCAGGGCCGGACGAGCTACATAATTTTAAGATAAAATGGTTTTTAAGATCGCGAACTCGTTTGGCATCTCAGTTCCAGACTGCTTTATAGTCTGGTTCGCTACCTCTATTTCTAACAACTTTTTTTTTTTTTTGACGCAGTGGGAATGCCTTTACGCACCGTACGCCGAAGGGCGTGTGTGGGACTCGCCCAGCCGACGCTGGGAATACCCACTAAACCCACAACGGCACTCCGGCATCGCCATAGTGGCAGGGGAGTGGGAAATTAGCGCAGCCTGAACTACCTCTCCCCCGCCGGCGAAACCCGCCTAGTACGGCGGGACCTCATTTGGTGGCTTAGCCACCCACGTGGTGAGCGATGTAAGGCGGGCGTCGGCACTCCTGTGCCTCACGCCCGCTGCTCACCTCAGGGAGGGAGAATGCGGGCGAAATCCCGCCTTCTCCTCCCCCTACGCCGCCTACGGAGCGCCGGAGCGAGTGGATCCTCCTCCCGCCCGCGCTCCGCGGCCTCCTTCTGCGACATCACGACCTCGCAGAAGGAGGCCATCGCCACCCAAGCCTCCTTACTCCCCACCATCGCTCTGACGATGGCAGGCAACGAGAGGTCCCCTCCTACCGCCGCGACAAGATCGCGGCGCGCCACGGCCCACGACGGCCACACCGCGAGGGTGTGTTTCGCCGTGTCCTCCGCCGCGCCGTAACCATGGCACGACCGTGTCTCCTCTCGTCCTATCCGGTGCAGGCACCTGCCGAAGCAGCCGTGGCCGGAGAGTACCTGCACCAGACGGAAGGAGAGAAACCCATGACGCCTGTCGAGCCAGTCCTCCAGGACCGGCCCGATGGCGTCGAAGGTATGTCGGCCGAAGACGGCGGAGGCGAGGTCCTGCGTCTAATACCGGACAAGAGCGACCCTCGCCTCCCGCCGGACGGCCTCCCTCACCTCTGGGGCCGGACGCTCGCCCAGCGCCCTGCGCCCCGTCGTCCACTCGCACACTCTGGCGAGCACCCACGCCTCGAGCTCCCAAGGCGGGGTGCCCGCCAGAGCGCACGCCGCTGCGAAGCCCACCGTGCGGTAGGCCCGCGATGCCCGCTGGGCGACGGCCCTTTGGGGCGTCCGAAAGGTTCTCCCTCCTATGGAGGGAGTCCTCCGCAGTATGCCGGCGTATAGACGCCGCGCGCTCTGAGCGGCTCTACCGGAGGAGGAAGCTCGTCCTCCTCCGGTAGAGCCGCTCCCCTTGGCGGGCCCATCATTCGTGGGGTGAAGTGCGGATCCCTACGCGGAAACAGGGACCGCACCACCCCATCCAGGAGCGCTGGTTCGAGGGTCTCGGCAACCGGGGGACCAATGCGGCGCAGTTTGTTACGCGCCGCCTTATATGGCCTCCCGAATGGGTCGTTGTCGAGACCCTCCAGCAGCTCGGCCCTCGCCGCGTCCTTGGCGGCGCCCATGGCCGACTTGAAGGCCGCCCTCGCCTCTACGTACCTCGCGTAGAGGCGGTCCTCTTCGGCCTGGTCCCGTCGGCGTCGCCGACGCGATCGGGTAAAGGCCCGCCGTGCCGCCACGCAGGTGGCCCGCAGCTCCGCCAACTCCTCCGACCACCAACCCACCACCTCCATAAATAAGGTAGCACCACAGTGTTTAAGGGGTTTATTCCAAAGGGATGATTTAAGTTAAGTGACATTAAAAGGTTAAAAATGTAGGTATGGTTAAAGAATCGCTAATCACTAGTTAACTTTAAGCAGCGTTTATGAAAAGGGGGTTAGAGTAATCGGTGAACATTGATAAAAAACAAAGATTTCGACGAATTGAGAACCTCCTCCATCTGACAAAAGAATAAAACACCCATTGGCGGTTTCGATTCCCGCGGAACAAATATAATATTTACATATATGATCTACAAGTATTTGTTTAGGGCCTGACTGTTTGTATACGTGGGACACTCGGAAAGTTTTGCGATAATTAAAAAAAAAAATTCTATAGGTTTTTTTTTTTTTAATAGTTATAAACTAGTGCTTGACTGCAATCCCGCCTGATGGTAAGCAGTGATGCAATCGTTGATGGTAAAGCACACTAGCTTATTAAGCCTATTCACTCAAAAAAACTGAGTGAATAGGAAGGAAGACGGCAGTTGAGCGAGGTGATGCAATGTTTAACCCAACAACACGACCAACGATGCTGCGCCAGAGGATGATCTGGAGAGCCTTCACGACCAAACTCCCGACACAACAACATTAGGCACATCGTACCCGGCACACATCGCAACACAACTGCTCAGACCCGTTCTCCGTACGGCTTCACCAGACATCATGCCGGAACACGACGAATCGCTTGGCGGCAAGACTTTGTCTGGTGGGTGGTAACTTATGCCGGCGGCTGATGTTGTTGCCTACCACCGAGAACATACAATCATACATATTTATTACACCTTTTCAAAGTACTCTCCACCAGTCTCTATACAGAGTTTCATGCATCTGAACCAGTTTTAAAAACACTTTTTCCAGTCCACCCCGCAGACACCTCGTTTACAGCCTGCTCAAACGCTGGCAACGCATCATCCGACGACGACAATTGTATCCTTTTGAGCTGATCTTTTAATTTTGGGAATAAGAAGAAGTCACACGGTGCTGGGTCAGATCTGTTGTTGCAGAGCTGTGCTGACCCAGGAGTTTGACCGGTGTACTGTCCAGGAAGGCCCTCATTTTGCCGTGTGGGTGGGCGCATTGTCATGGTGAAGCAGTAACCCGCGGAGCCCTACGTTTGGTCGCGTGCTGCTCACAATAGAGAAAACCTCTGTCAAGCATTTGGTAGTATACCATTCAGCGTTAATGCTTCTATTTTTTTTTAATAATTATAAACTAGTGCTTGACTGCAATCCCGCCTCATGGTAAGCAGAGATGCAACACGACTAACGATGCTGCGCCAGAGGGAGATTGATCTCGAGACCCGTCCTCCATACGGCTTCACCAGACACCATGACGGAACAGGACGAATCAAGCATTGCCGCAAGACTTTGTCTGGTGGGTGGTAACTTCTGCCTGCAGCCGATGTTATGGCCCACCACCGCGAAAAATCTTTGGTTTCGTAAAGGAATTGACATAAATAGTTCGTCAAACTGAAAAAGCTCGCGATCAAAATCTTACACCCGCTTCTAGATCGCTTCACTTTAGTAGGCGTTGATTCGTTTTGAAACACCCAAACCGTCGACTGGCGCTTCGTTTCTGGATCGTATTGCTAAATCTAAGATTCATCACCTGTAACTTTGTCGTAAATACGCCGATACAAGCCTGCTTCAAATTTGCCTATCAATCATATCATGGCATCATTCCACCCATGTGCCTGCTTCTGAGCATCGATTAGATTATGCGGCACCCAGCGTGAAACTACCGTCCGCAACCGAAGGTGCAGGTATAAAATTTCGTGAAGGCTTCCTGATCCAATCTGCAGTTTATGCTGAATTTCTTGGTATGTAATTCCTCTATGGTCTTGGATCAAACTTTTCACTGCTAGCACGTTTTCTTCTGTAAGAGCCGTCAAAGGGCGACTACTACTTTCTTCATCCTCCAAAGTTAGTCGACCGCGCTTAAATTAATTATACCACCGATACACGGTTTCCTTAGAAGGGCCTTTATCCATGGATGCCATTTGAAGTCTATTGTACAATTCGTCTGGTTTCAGGCGACATTTGAATTCGTAAAAAAATCATAGCACGAAAATGATCTCGACACAAATCCATTTTTCAAAGAGACAAGTTGAATTAGCTCGCAAAAATATGGAGGGAATTTTGAATTTGGAATGAACCTATTATTAGTTATAATCATATTTTTTTTTTTAATTATACCTAGCCCGTTTTTCATACATAGGTAAAAACTTTTTGTCGCAATACTTTCCGACTTTCCTGGTATGTTAGTATGCGTCACAAAAATAAATAGCATAAAAAAAGTAAATAAAACAGTACAAAGTATAAAATTTGTAGTATTATTGCTTACTGCGATATTTTCCAGGGAACCGTGCAATGGACAGTGATTTTCTTGGCGGTAAAATGGGGCTGTCATTGGTGTAATAGGGAGGTATATATGTATAAAGATACACATTTCCAAAATAAATACATACATACTAAATATAAAATAAGCTTATAGAATGTTTGTGGCTATGATTTAAATTCATTTTTGACGGGTTCTGTTTGTAATTTGCAATTTTAACCAATTTTTTTTTAAACACCGACATTTAGTCATAAGTTGTTTTCCTTTAGATTGAGGTTAGCTTTTAAGATTCCGTCCTAGGAGGCCCAAAATGGTGGGCTGGCACCAATCGGGGGTTGTGGAAGCAGCGTTCGTTCACGCAACGCCGGCGTAAGAGTGAGATGAAACACCGGCGTGGTCTATATATAGTCAGTAAGAGTTTGACAGACCCCGCCACCCATCCCAGGGCGACAAACATCCATGAGGATTTACCACCCCAAGGGAAAAAAAAGATGTAAGGTTCCGTATCAGATTGGTTAAAACGGGACTCTATTTCATACTAAGGCTCTACTGTCTGGGGTGTCACCATTTTGTGGATCACCCTGAGGAGACGGTCGAGCATACGGTGGAGGTCTGCCCGGCTTGGGTACTTAGGGCACCGCCGTTTCCTTGTGGCGGCGATAGGCGGCGATCTCTCGCGTCCGACCCTGATCCAGGCTATTGTCCGGAACGAGAGTGTATGGCAGGCCGTAGGCAGTTCGCCTGGTAAGGACCAGGCCCAAGTCGGAGGCGCATTGTGTTTCACACGCCCCTCAAAGAGATGTCAGCAAGTCCACGAAGACCGATGCCTCCTGGGTCAAGGTTGCGGGTTGGTTAAAAAAGAAACCGTGGCCCTGGCGCCTAGGCAAGTGAAGAAACACGGGTGGGTTCTAGTCAGTAAAAGTCTGACATGCCCCGCCCAGAACGAGAGATGTCATTTGACGATTTCTCATCCCAACAAAAAAAGCCTCTACTGCCGTCTGACTGTCACCAGGCTGTATCACATGAATCGCTATAGCTAGACAATTGAAATTTTCAGAGACTATAGATTTCTGTTGCCACGATAACATTTTTTTTTTTTGTTATTTATATGTGTATATTTATGTATATAAACCTTCGTGCACGAAAACGAGTCACACTTGACCGGTTTTATTTACTTCTTGTTGATGTAATATTTTGTTATTTTCCGGTATTGTTATTCACACGTCACCCACAAATAGTACGCACTTTATAATTTGTTATATTTAGTAGATCATTATTTAAAGGCATTATATATAAAAGCAAAAGAAGAGGCCCAATGCTACTTCCTTGGGGTATTCTAGACCCATCACAGCTAAATAAAGAATTCTATATCAGTGCAACAAGATCATAGATAAAACGCGATACTTCAGCGCAATGTTGTCTATTGCTAAGATAACTTTTCAGCCATTTTACTGCTGGAGGGCCGTAGTACTAACATTTATCTGACACACTTCATCAATTGCAAGACAAAACGCTCAAATCTCGGGAATTCACCTTACCAATGACGTCACTCCACTTAAGCCTGGGTGTCTATTTTCAATAATACATTAATTAAATTCTTATCCTTCTTAGTTTGGCAATATACGGAAAAATCTTCGGCAAAAAAAAACCTGACTGGTATTATTGACACTTAACATATATACAGAATCCAGATTTGATATAAAAAAAAAACAAGCTGTTCTAAACATCCAACTTTGTTGTCAAACAAAGTATTAATAATAGAAATGCGAAAGTAACTCTGTCTGTCTTTTTTTTTAAATAATTATAAACTAGTGCTTGACTGCATTCCCCCCTAATGGTAAGCAGTGATGCAATCGTTGATGGTAAAGCGCACTAGTTTATTAAGCCTATTCACTTAAAAAACTAAGGAATAGTAATGATGACGGCAGTTGAGCGAGGGGATGCAATGTTAAACCCAAGACCAACACGACCAAACGAAGCTGCGCTAGAGGGAGATTGATCTGGAGACTCTTCACGACCAAACTCCCGACACAACAACATTTGGCGCATCGTACCCGCCATACATCGCAACACAACTGCTCAGACCCGTCCTCCGTACGGCTTCACCGGACATCATGCCGGAACACGACGAATCGCTTGACGGCAAGACTTTGTCTGGTGGGTGGTTCTGCCGGCAACCGATGTTATGGCCTACCACCGAGGGGTCCCGCCGGTCTGTAACGCTTTCACGTTTGACCCACTGAACTGATTTGATTGAAATTTGGTACAAAGATAGAGTTGACCTTGAGAAATAACATAGGATAGCTTTGATTCCGGACTTTTGAAGATTTCTCTTGGAAACGCGATATAACTGAACTCCACGCGGGCGAAGCCGCGGGTGGGAAGCTAGTATAAAATACCCATAAGGGAAATAAAGGTTAGGTAAACACATGACCAAATAAAATATGAAATTTTACATAATCATCATATTTTTTTTCGCGAATTAATTCCAGCATCCCCAAAATTTGGTAATTTTTAAAAAAAGTGCCGTCACCATCTTCACGGTATTATTATGAGCGATACGACCACGTACCGCGTGCCCTGCCCCCCTTCGTACGCGCATGTATTGCCTACCGCACATGTATTACGTTACCTCCTTTTGCTAAATAATATATCTTTTTTTTTTTTTTTTTAACTTTAGCCCGGCTTTATAGGCATTAGTAGAATCAGTTATCGATACCTAACAATACCTTCACGGATCGGCCAGGGTTTTCTTTAGATATTGTATAATATCAAATAAACAAATCAAAGAACGCCGAAATCTAAATCCAAAACTAATTACAGGAATAATAAAATCATCATCTTTGCAATTGCTGAAAAAGGAAATGTTGAATTGCCAGGAAATCTAGAATAATTTTATTCCCTTAAAATTTTTGAAAATATTGACTAAAACTTTATCTCTTAAAATCGTTTGGTAAGTTGGTTTTAATAAGAGATTAACCCACAGTAAAATCTTTAAGCCCCTTTCCAAAATGACAGGGATGATGATTTTTCAAAAAAAAATACATACAAGATACTTCATCTTTAAAGATAATCGGACATCGATACTGTTAAAATAATTCCATGCAAACTCTGTCACCCCTAAACCCATTTCGAGGGGGAAAAAAATTATAAGTTTTTTATTATATACTAGCTGCGCCACACGGTTTCAGCCGCGTTTTTTTTATATATGCCCCACTCCTATTGGTCGCAGCGTGATGTTAAATAGCCTAAAGCCTTCCCGGATTAATGCGCTATCTAATGCAAAAAGAATTTTTCAAATCAGACCAGTAGTTTCTGAGATTAGCGCGCACAAACAAACAAACAAACTCTTCAGCTTTACCTATATATTAGTATAAATAAAGGATAGTTTTCGAAAGTTTATGAATCATCTAGGTAAATATTTGAATCAAGTTTCAAGACGTTACCCATCGGAAAAAACGAAATGACCTTTTTTCCTATTTATTTTATGTATACATTTGACTATAATTGGAGAAGTTTTTGGTGGTCACAATCAAAAGTCATTTGTTCAAATTAGGCTGAGAATCAGGACTTTTTGAACGTCAATATTATATAGACAGTCCCCCAAAACGCCCACCCATCGCTGGGAAAAAGAAGTCGTGGAACATTCTCCCCAGCCGCGCAGCTGTATTCTCATTTAAAACAAAAAAAAAACGTAAATTTATACAATACTATGTACTTACATAGAGCAATGAACACAAGAAAACACAACAACGATGAAATTATTTACCATATGCCAGCTAGCCACGCCAAAATACCAGCAAAGCAAAACGAAAAAATAAAATAAGTATCATTAAAATAGAAAAAAGTGAAATCTTATTACCTAAATAAAAGCCCCACGTATAAAAGGCGTGGCAACTCCTATATTTATGCATTATGAAAAAGATAATTAGATAAATGAACTCGTATAACATGTCAGTAAGCTGATTCCGGAGAAAGAACACAAACATTTAAATAGTCAAAGTGTGCGGTGTTTCTATTATTGGTATTATAGTTTATTTATAAAAATTTAGGCACGCACTAAATCTTCTTTCCATCCACTAATTAATGTAGATTTTAAAAAACCCTACACATATTCTATATTTTTAGCCCTAAGTATAAAAAGTAATAGAGCCTCTAATAAATTCATAATTTACTTAATTAGTTACTGCCCAGTTTAAAGTTAAGCAATAGTATTTTTCAAACGAACAAAATATCCTCTTTGCGCAAACCTTAAAAGTTAAATTTCCATAAACCTCTTCTGAGTGCTCCCCTACAAACTGAATAATAAAAGCCTAAAGCCTGAATATAACCACGGAATAATCCAAAACTTATCAAAAATACCGAACAGTCAGCAAGCGTCTTTATTAGCCTACGTTTATAATTATAATGAATTAAATCAGAATATTTTAATTTGGCGGAAGCTTGCCCATTTTTAGAAAAATAACGGCCGAAAAATTAATAGTGGTTGTTATGACATAATCGTGTCTGTATATAAGCTAGGTCGAGGTACTTCGAGGCACAGATCAGCATGGCTCGTCTAGCAGTAGTTACAGCTGTAGCCTTAGGGCTCATCGCGCTCACTAGCGCCACCCCAGGTATTATTTTGTTGTTGTTGTTATTAGTTTGTTTTTGTTTACATTTATTTCATAATAAACATAATGTCGATTTGTAGGTACCTACCAATGGTACATTATCGTACTTTTCATTAAATGGAATAAGTACATCACATGAAGTTCATAAAAAAAAATATGTCATTACATTGTATACATGCTGACAGCATTATCTTACAACCTAACGAATCGTCCGTAGGATCTACGGACGATCTATCATTGATCGATTCTAGAGATCTATCATTGATTTGAAAGTTAAACATTTCTTAAACTTGTGTTATGATTAATCTCCAGGATATGGCGGAGGAGGCGGCGGTGGCCATGGCGGCGGTGGCGGACATGGCGGCGGCCATGACGGCGGCTTTGGCGGTGGTAATGGTGGCGGCTTCGGCGGCGGAGGTGGTGGCGGCCACGGCGGTGGTTTCGGCGGCGGTAACGATGGCGGCTTCGGCAACGGAGGCGGTGGCGGCCACGGCGGTGGTTTTGGCGGCGGTAACGGTGGCGGCCTAGGAGGAGGCCATGGCGGTGGTCATCATGATGGAGGTCACGGCGGTCACGGAGGTCATGGAGGCCACGGAGGTGGACACAGTCATGGAGGCGGCGGCGGTGGTCACGGTGGTGGCTACGGAGGTGGCGGTGGCCACAATGGCGGATACGGGTAATTTTCAATTTCATCTCGTATTATATAGTTGGTTTGTGCTTTTGAAGACGAGACATATGAGATGTCTGTCATACTGCTCCGAAAACTTTTATTTTTCAGAAAATACATTTTGTGAGCCCTTAGTGTGCTCAAGTGACCCATTATAGAGGAAGTAATTTTAAGTAAATAAAAATCAAATTATATTAAAATACGTGGAAATGGCTAGGTAGATGATGTCTGAAAGAAATGTTACGTTCATTGTGCTGGGGCTATAGAAGAAACCGCCGCTATTGGTTGCATTTTCAAAAAATAATGTTGTTCTTTTACTGTCGCTATTAGTTCCATTTTCAAAAAATATTGTTGTTCTTGTAATGTCGCTATTAGTTCCATGTTCAAAAAATAATGTTGTTCTTTTAATGTCGCTATTAGTTCAGTTTAAAAAAAAAATGTTTTTTATTTAAGTAATAATATTTAATTCGAATGTATGATTCACAGACAGAGATACTTCTGAGTAAAAACTTTTTAACGTTTTTGTAGGTGACAGTGAACAGTATAAAAACTTTTCCCCAAGAGGATAAAAATGCTATATTTGGCACGCCTTGATAAGCTGCAATGGCGATTTTTGGAGCAATAATAGTAAAAAACAATTAACTCTTAGCTGTGTACCTTGACCTTGTGACCAAAGCAACTGTTATCAAAACACATAGCTTACTACTATTAAAGACACACGGA
>JADWQK010000559.1:0-118569 GCA_017933935.1 Sesamia nonagrioides | reverse complement strand
GTGGCGCAGGTAATGTAGTTCCTGAACCTTGGCGGACTTTGGCGACTGCTGCCCTTTGTATATGTGAGCTTTGAGACTATCTAATGTTCACTTAAGTAGGTGCGTAAATGGTCGTTGAGAAATTTATGGTAATTGTTGTGAATGTTCAAACGAAACTAAGAGCGGAAACCTTTTTTAATAGAGATACAGATTTCAAATACACTATCGTTTCAATGAAAACATCTCAAATGTCTAGGTGCATGCGTCAGTATATCTCAATCCCGGATATTCCAGCGATTTCCGCGTACTTCCTGCTATTGGAATTTTGCTCGTTGATAAAATCAGGCGGGTAACATTTAGGAAAACTGAAATTAGTATGCCCTGAAATATCGCAAAGTTATATTGTCATATCATTTCTAAACTGGCGCTGCATTTCTAAGTATTTTTAAAGCACTACGATGTAATAAAGGTCTGGGGTAGATCTGATGATGGAGCCAAGAGACAGTCGAAGGAACTCCTCAACGATTCACAGCAGATACCTAGTGTCTGTGCTTGATTAATTTGTATTGATAGGAACTTTACACCTAGATGTGTTGTGACTATTATAAGGGTTCTGATGATGAAGACAAAGGCCAGTTCCGTGAACTCCACAGCGGTTTGCAGTAACTACTTTGTGTATGGATTTAATTCATTTATATTGATAAGTACTTTATACCCGTGTGGGTTAAAATGAAGGTCTGCAGTAGATCTGATCATGAAGACCCTAGACAGTCGAGGGAATTCCTCAACGATTTGCAGCAGCTACTTTAAATGTGTGATTGATTAATTTGTATTGATAAGAACTTTACAAAAAGTGTAAAATAAAATTATTTTTTACAAAAACAAAACAAAAAGAACTGACTTCCAAAAAACACTACAAAGTGAAAAATAACTAATTTCGGAAGTCGGTGCCAAAAACTAATATACAAAACCATAGACAGCGACTTCCGAAATTAGTTATTTTTCACTTTGTAGTGTTTTTTGGAAGTCGGTTGTATTCTTTATACTTATGTAGAACTACTCGTATGTTAGTTATTGTCAATATGAGGATTCATATTATAAAATCGCTGAGCTTCATATACCTTCCGACATCAAAGTTGTAATCCGCTGATGCGGTCGTGTTGAGGCACTCTCTCTAAACTGTTTGTTTTTCATCCCAGCTGCTTGAGCTAATACCATTAATATCCAAAACTACCCTCCGCTCAGCCGATATCTCTCGACGCCCCAATAGGTGTATTATGAAGCCGATATATTTTCTCATGCACGTTTTTTCCTTTAACAAACATCAGTGGCGGCTATGGGCAATTCATATCCTCCTCTAACATGTGTACTTTTTGTATTAAACGCGGCAACTGTATGTTTTAGTGATACACAATGTTTGTACGCACACTCCCACGTTGATACTATACTAAATCAGTACCTACAGCCCACACACGAGCGGCGCAGGTAAAGTGTGTACGTGATACGTTCGCAAAGTGCTGTAGGTCACACACTTATCTTTAACAAAAACCTATTTTTCGACAATATTAACCTTCTTCAGTTCATATTTGAAATAACAATATGCAGTGAATTTTGATATTGCAGAATCCAATTAAAATAATGACCGTCAATATTCGTGAAAATTCCATATTAAACGATGAATAACAAATTAAGTCCGAAATACTCGATGAACGCGATGTAATTATCTAATCCAATTTATGTTCAACGCGATTTTATGAGTTCAGTTGTAAAAGAAATGTCGCCCTATACATTTATAATGGGCAGCTAAAATATCACGTTGTGCCAATAAATTGTGAGCGAGCCCGGGGATACAAAGTGGAATCTGTCGGGCTGGCAATATTGCCAAGAGACATCAAAAGCGTTCGTTCATTCATTCACGACTGGTTGATATAGCGAAATTAGTTATTGATGTAGTGAACCAAGTGAATGAACAAAAGAAGAGCGTCTCTATTGATCCGTAGACGATAAGACACCATTGATGTTAGTTACTGCGCCTGACACAACAGTGTTATTTAAAATCTATTGGGTTTATAACCTAGGGACAAGATTTTACTACCAATACAGTAAGTAACGCTATGGACACCGACCTTGATATATTATAGCGAATTAATTTATTTTATATTTAATTTCAAATGAGCTCCCGAAGTTTTCGAGGCAAATTGATTCATAAACGTTACTCTTCGAATATGAATAAACAAGCTTTCAGTTTGATTTTGATTTTTTTTTAATTCCTTCCTCAATATCCTTCTACAACATGATACTGATATTATCAATTTATTAAGAGAGCCTGTCGATTCATCTTCTTCTTTAGCCTATAGAGGTCCACTGCTGGACAAAGGCCTCCCCTAAGACTTCCCACGATGACCGGTCTTGTCCTGCCCGCATTCATCGGCTTCCCGCGACCTTCACAAGGTCATAGGTCCACCTTTTTGGGGGCCTACTTAAGCTGCATCTTCCGGTATGTGGTCACTCTAGAATCTTTCTGCTCCATCGGCTATCGATACTGCGAGTAATGTGCCCGTTTACTGCCACTTAATTTTAGCGACTCTAAGAGCTATGTCGGTTACTTTGGTTCTTCTGCGGATCTCCTCATTTCCGATTCGATCGCGCAGAGATACTCCTAGCATAGCTCTTTCCATGGTCCTTTGTGTGAATCTGAGCTTTCGTATGAGGCCCATTGTGAGCGACCACGTGTCCATTCCGTAAGTCATCACTGGCAACACACACTGGACAAAGACTTTAGCCTTGAGACACTGTGGTATCTTGGACGACGAAAAGATATAGCGTAGCTGCCCAGCCGGGCTGGATTCGACAAGACACCTCTTTCTCGAATTTGGACTGTTTGTTACAGGTATATATACTCGTCAACAACTTTGGTGCAGAGCAACCAACTAAAATTTTAGTGGGCGTGGCATGAGAGTTCGACATGATCTTAGTCTCATTCATATTCATCTTTAGACCCACTTGTTGGGAAACTCTGCTGAGGTCATTGAGCATTTTGCCCAAATCTTCCAGGGTCTCAACCATGACCACAATATCATCTGCAAAATGGAGATTAGTGATGTACTCGCTGTTGATGTTAATGCCAAGTCCTTTTCAGTCCAGGAGCTTGAAGACGACTTCCAACGCAGCAGTGAACAATTTAGGAAATATGACATCTCCTTGTCTCACTCCACTGCAGTTGAATCGGTTTCGAGTCCTAATTCTGGAGACAGATTGCCACGTTGAGGTTTTTGTCCAAACGCTTTATCACCTCAATGTATCGATAGTCAATTTGTCACCGCTGGAGAGACTGGTCATCCGGTCGTTTCAGTCATTTTACGAGACTATACCGTATGAATGTGCCGCTTGTTCATTATAAGTATATATCAGTCACCTCAAACGGCAATAGGATATCGGTATTGCAAACCGACCCCATGCAGAATATGGACAAGTGTTGCCAATAAAGTGTGGTTCATTCAATCTCAAGATAAACATTGATATGGCGACTTGGTTTATATCAGTCGCAGTATTATACATATATGAGGTGTCGACAAATAACGAAGTAGGGAATTTTATCGATGAGCAATGCTTTTTAAAGTTTGGTACAACGCAAGAAATATGACTATATATATTCGTCTTTTCTCGTGAAACATATTCAAATTCAAGCCGTTATTTTTATCTTAGTGGTAATCCATGCATCCAAAAATTTGTCAAAAATAGTGAGATTTTTTTTTATTGAGTGAGACTGAGATTATTATACAAACGTGTGTTAAAATACGGTCCCTCGGTTTAGTGCTGTGAATGGCTAATGTAGCGTACTAAGATATATCAAAATTTAGAATCAAATGTAATAGTAATTTGAATACACGGCCCAATTCTAAAGTGATTATAAACTCAGCGTTTCGTGCAGAGGAGCTGGTAATTAGGTCGCTCATATCTCGTCTATCAGCCAGCCAGGATGGAATGCTAATTGGAGTTGGATCCATCACTTGTTGAGTCGATGATTGTAAGCGCCTCAATTAGGCGCCATTATCCGCACTGAACATTATCCCCAATGAACCGCAACCTACGCCTAGCTGCAGGCGCACAATCATCGTATACTGGATTACTTTGCTATTGTGTTTACGTTTTCTCCGCGATCTGTGCGTCAAATTATACTGAAAATACCCTGAATGCAAAATAATTTAAAAACCATAAATTGTTTTATCTGACACTGGATAGTCATTTAATAGTAAAAATAATAATGTTGAGGTGACTTCATTATAGGAAGGGTTTTCTAGGCTAGCGTGTCTAATCAACGAAACAAAACACTTACATTTTTAGTGAAGGATCTTATTCTTTACTCCTGAGTGTTTTGGTTGCTTATCTGTCTAGTCCGCCAATATTATTTGGCAACGGGAGCGCCACAAAACATTTGCAAGTAAGACAATAATATATTGTTGTGACAATATTTCCGATAGTATAGTAGTACTATGGCGTGGTAGTAGTATGGCGGAAGTTCCAAAGGGCACCGCGCGACGCTTTGTGTGGCTATACGTGTATTGCGCGTTCGATGTACGTGTGTTGTGTGTGAGTTGTGCGTGAGTTGTGCGCGAGTTGTGCGCGGGTTGTGCGCGAGTTGGGATGTGCTGTGCCGATTTGGGACGCGCTGTGCCGAGACCAAACCACAGTCTAAAAACCATAAAGTCGTCCGACGAAGACGTCTAGACAGAGCAATCGTGCGGGGTGTGAGGGAGGAGACGCGGTTAAGCGGCACCCGAGCTGCGAACAAAACCATGTTCGTAGCTCGGTATCTATCATTAAGGGCTAACGCGTGTCTGATTTTTTTTTTTTTTTTTATAATTTGATATGAGTTTCAATTTTGAGTATAATTGGGATGCTTTTTGAAATCGAAGATGGCAGACGCCAATTTAAATGTATATTAATATTATTATATAGGTGTTAATTCCGAGGTGGATTGGGGTGCTGGTTACGAAAATGCCATCTAAATAACTTAAATCTGTCTCGAGTTGTTCCCTTTGTAAAAATTGCAAATTAATTAAATATAATACAGTTATCGATGTTGATCTGCAATAAATAAATAATTTCATAAATATTGTTTATTTGTGACAACCCTGGCCGATGCGTTACTGTCTAGTCGATGTCGGCATTTTACACGAGATCAAAGGCGTCGACCTACTGTATGATTTTTATACTGTGGTTCAAACAATGTTGTCAGAGAAGGTAAACTCTTTTGTAGTAGTTAGTAGATGTCAGTCAATAATTATGTTAATTATTGTCCAGTCCAATCCGCCATGTAATGTTTGTAAAGTTCGCATGAAATTATAAATTACTGCCGACAGAGATTGGATCTTTGTGACACTTAGTTGCATTAACTAACAGTGTCACATATTATAAAAAAAAGATATGGCACTTAATAGATTTATTCCATAAAATGATTGTATATATTATATGTTAAGTATGGGTTCACAATGAGGTCACGGTACAATCTACCAGTTTACAATGTAGCAATTACAAATAGCGTTACAATTATCTCAAGCGTTACAGTTCAATGTAAATTTAGTTACCCTGTAGTTACTGAATTTACGAGCAATCTCTAACGGAGCGCCTTCTGTCCGTCCTTATTCAGAAGAGCATCGTAAATATAGCCCTTTTGATGTGGGGCGACCAGGTGACACCAGCCGGTACCTTGTGAACCACTACTAAACATATATCAATGACTGTTAAACTCAACTATAGGTACTTACTGCTGTAAATTACTCCCTCCCCATCTCGTTTGCGCGACAAGTTTATTTTAGTTTCACGAAATATAGCCATACCTAATCAGAGGTTTAGTTTACACCATATTTTAGTTACACTGTCAATTAACAAAAGTTTTGTTACAAAAGAAATAAAATACTCTGACAAGATAATTAGCGAAATTAAGCTAACTCAAAGACAATTTCAAGAAAACTTGCCTAGTTTTGTTCAGGGGCTATTTTAAAAGCGCTTGTACCCGAAAACCCTTTGCATGGCGGCTTTGTCGAATAGCACGACGTACATTGTTAATTATTCTCTGAACGAGCGATGTCCGTACATTAAAACTTGTTGGTGCAAACGAGCAACGTATAAATTATCCAGGCATGCCACGCTGCTGGTGGACTCGCTCAATTAGCTACTAGGGATAAATATGGAAAGATGTAATTAGTAGGCTCAAGTGACTGCATTCTATTATAATAATAAACCAACTGCTCCGTTTCATTGACATTGATTTTTTTGATTTCATGTTTCAGATATGACAAATTCCAACTCAACTGTCACATTCCTCTTTCTTATCTCGTGTCTCACTTCCAATATTTGTGTTGTTCACACATTATGAATCTGCGCTATCACATACGTCTGACTTTGTGTATTCTTCATTTCACATTCAGTCCATACTTCTGATCTTATCAGGGCGGCTAAGCGTCGGTTTGCATCTAAGCGGAAATTGCGGAATTATTTTCTATACCTACAATTAGAGTGTACTCAACACCTCTCTGCCAAGTTTTAGTTTTTTATGTATTATAAGTACATATTTTAGTAATTTTATATATGTGTAAATTATTAGTATAGCTTATTTAAGTATTTGTTTAAAAAGTGTTAAGAGTTTTTTTTTTATCACTGTGTTATGTTATGTAGCTAAGTCTACTGTAGTATATAAGTCATATATCATGTTAATATAGGTACTCTTAGTCCTTATTTACTAAATCATTGTTAGATATTCCTAATCATTATTTACCATGTTAATATACTCTTAATAGTTTATTTACTTTTCTCATTATACATTCTTATCTCATTATCATTATTTACTAATTACTTGTTACTAAATCATTGATTCTTTTCTCATTCTCTCATTGTGTACTTTCGATAGTTAATGGTTTATTCACTAAACTTATGTATAATCTTCCCATAGTTGTAGTACTATATAAGCTAGCTCATAGATATTCTTGTCACTTCCATATTCACCATTCATCGTGTGTTATGAGTTCTTATTTCTAAATCTTGTATTAAATCATGTAAATCAAGTGTAATATATAAATAAATCATATTTTGAAATCAGTTTGCTTCTCAGTGCGTAACAACTGTTTTCTTTTCAACCCAAGCACTCTCCATCTAATCTCTTCATCACTTATAATTGACTGGTAGAGAATGCCTAACGCATTAAGTCCCCCTTTGTACATTTGCGAAAAATAAATAAATAAATAGCTTGCCTCACTTTACTGTTGGCTCGGACGCAGTTGGATATAGTTCTGACTTATCTAACCAATTTGATCGGAGTACTCCGGCCGATACTGCAACCAATTCGGCTTGTACGTGATTGGTTACAGTTCCAACCTAAACTATTATTAATTGAATATGATTCAGGACGTTATATAATGAATGGCCGCCATTTAGTTACGATGCTAGACTATTCACAATACGGCTAATTATATCTATATCGACGTTAATATTGCAAAACCTTATTGCAAACTATACATCTAATGAGGTAACGTAAATGCAACCTTTATTAATAACTAACTTATTAAAAAGTATTATTTTTCATCTCATTTACGATCATCTAAATTAGATACAAAGAACATCTTTAGGAACTTAGTGGTCTGGTAGGAGTAGAATTATCTGTCTGTGTTGTTGGTACTCACTTACTAATACATGAAACTTGGTTAAGTGGGACCAGGATAAGTGAGAAACCTCCATAACTGGAACTCATCCTGAGGTCACAACACTTTGGCACTGAATTACCTCTGTTAGTGGGACGAGGTAAGCCTCTATATCTGGGATTTGTTCTTTCGATTTATCATCATAGTTACCTCTATAACTGAGACAGTGAGTAAATTTTAAATGCATAAACCTCTGTAACTGAGATAACATTGTTTGTTTACTCATTCATTTGTATTATACCTTTAAGTATATGTATAAACCTCTGTAAATGAGACAGATATTTATTTATACCTGTATATCTGAGACACTGGGTAAGTGGAATACCTCTATAAGTGAAACGACATTGCAGGTCCCTTGATGTCTCACTTAACCAGGTTTCACTGTATTTATATCTGACTTCCAAAACAACCAACTAATCTTCTATCCACTAAAAATGTTCTGTACGTCATTACTAAGTTCTATTTCAGAGAAACTATCCCGTAGTGTTGTGTGTGGCATGGGGTTCAGTTGGTGAAGTCCATAACGTAATGTAGCGCTTTGTAGTGAGTTCTATTAATAGTGAGTTTATAGCAATTGTGCACGTGTTTGGTTGCCCCACGTTCGTGTCCCCACTGTCAGAATATATTCTTGACTTATGAGCTGTCTGTATTACTTATGTAAACTACATAGAGATATCTACTCCAAATTAAAAAGTATATTAATAGGTTTCACTGACACCATCAAGGGTAATCCGAGGACAACTATATTGTGTGTCTTTTAATCTGGGCTAAATATATATATTTTTAAACATTTCCCGACACTAGGAATTTCTCCTATATCATAGGTGCGTTTACAAACATAAAAAATCACATACAGAAACAGCCAGACCTGGAACAACTACTTGTAGATCATACAAATATTTGTTCCGTGCGGGAATCGAAGCCGCGTCACGCGGTGCTGCAGTCAATTCCTTAACCACTGTGTCAACCGTGCAGTCGAAAATTGTATTTTCTTTCTGTGACTACCACCTTCTGAGGGGTGGCATGCATGAGACAAGGGCTCTCGAGAAAAGATTACGTACTATGTGTGTGTTTGTTTGTGTGCGCATTAAAATTCGTACGTGGTGCCACCAACTAGAACAGGTCGCTCACAGAATCAGGAAACTGAGCTGGATATCCAAGTCGCTGTGATATATCGTATTAAAAAAGTACCTACCTCCAGAAACCACCAACTAACCAACGAAATAAGTATACGTATCTTTAGTACAGTCGGTACTAGTGTACTGCATTTGCACTTGCGGTGGTGCAGCTAAGAAAAAATTCATTCACCCTCAGCGGACTTTGATAATACTTGTCTACTTTAAAAACCTTAGATATCCAATACAAAGACTTTACCAAATAAGCCATTTACTCTCTGTTCGAGAACTATATATAGTTAAAACAGTGTTTAAAAAATACATATCTACATTAAAATCGAAAATAAGAAAAGATATCATAGTGCGTATTCCTCAAACCAAAACCAAGTTCGCTTCCATACAGTACAAAAAACACTCAGCGCATCTATACAATAGAATGAACAAACAAATTTATGTATATAATAAGAAACAATATGAATTTAAAAAAATGTAACTAGTGTGATAAAACCACTAAGATATGATGAAACGGGGGCACTGTTAGGATAAATATAATCCTACATCTGTCAGATCCTTGCACCATTCATGACACGTGTTCACATTCACACACTCGCAAATGCACACTCCCACTCACACTCACTCGCTTGCCTGCGTGAGTTCTGCATTAATCCTCCTTTTTATTATTATTTACTTCAGCTTTGTATAAAACAAGTACATACTACCAAATTAAACCTAATAAGTTTTTGAAAAGCGGAGTCTCCTAACACAGGCTTTTCTGCTTTAAAGGAGGCTCCAATCACAAAATTGTTATGTTACTTGTTAAAGTAATAAATTGTTATTAATTAAAACCGGGGCACCCCGCTCAGCAGAAGGGCTGAACCGACGAGGCAGGCCCGTCAGGCGTTACACTCAGCAGTAGCACTGGACCGACGAGGCAGTACAGTTAGTAACAATCAAAGATTTTTGTTATTTATTTTAATTCAGTATAAACTGAATCCATTTACTTGAAAAATGACCTCTGTGTCCTTGTGATCCTGTGACTTGAGCGGTTAATATAAAAAGCGCGCCAGCTTTTGAATAAATAAATTCTTCTTAAAACGATGCAAATGGTTACCAAATAATTAAAAGTCAACTATAATACTAAATCTACTACTACTATTACTACTAGTTCTAGTACTAGTTATTTTTCAAGAAATGACAGCCTTTGAAAAATACTTGTTTCTGATCTCACAATTAACTCAATTGTTTTTTTTTAATTAAATTAATTTTATATCGCTTTATTAAGACTACATAGTAGGTATTTAAAAAAAAAAAAATTCACTTGCCTCTTTGTTTTATTAGGGTTCCGTAGCCAAATGGCAAAAAACGGAACCCGATTCGTCATGTCTGTCTGTCCGTCTGTCCGTTCGTGTGTCACAGCCATTTTTTTTCCGAACAGCAAATGAAATATGGGTAGACTTATGTGAAAAGATTTGGACATACCGAAGTCGATCTGTTTTAACTTGAGCAGAGTTCACGCAACTTCGACGTAAAACCTATTGCGGATATATGTATTTTTTTTTAGGATGCCATTTTTAAACGATCTTCATAAATTTGAAATGAACCACGTGCCCTTACTTACGTTTTCATTTCAGTGATAGTAAACTCTTCAAAATTAATGTGGTTGTCACCGTGGATTTACCAGCCCTGAAGTCATGCTGACACTCGGCCGGTTGGGTCTTGATCAGCCTTGTGCCTTAAGCATTTACTCCAGTATTTAAATGAAATTTATAAGACATTTTAAGTAAGTGAGATATCATCAAATAGGTTATCGGGTATTATGTAGTACCGACAATCCACATGAATGAAAATCAACATCCTAAAGTTATTATGTTACACGGCAAAAGTTTTAACCCAGTTAACGACTAACTGTCAACTTAGCACAATAATCTTAATGGTAATCATAAATAAATGGAAACCGCCCTTTTTCTTTCAAGTTTCTCTTTAATAAGTTATAGAAGTTACCGCAAGTAATAACTTTCCGGGGGCGAAATGGTTCACCGGCCTATTGACTTGTGGACTTTTATTGATACTTTTGTCACTCGTATAATTAAGTGCTAAACATTATGACTTGACAGTGTACAATGCGAACTAAACATTTCTATAGCAGTCATAAAGAAACTGCTATATAATAGAAGGTAATAGAGTTGTTTCAGGCGAAATGGCGTATTTAATTACTTAAAAACTTAACATGTAAACTGGTATTCGACGAATAAATAACAATTTTCATGATATTACCCAATGCCGAAACTGTAGTTATGCCTTATTTAGAAGGTAAATTAGTATTGAATGTGTTCGATTATCAATTCCCCATCAATAGAGATAACGTCGGCGCTCGATGAATCTCAACCACACGCCGGCAACACCGTGACAAACGATCCGTGGCGCGAGAGTACACCTCTGATAATCCCCGCGGATTATCTTCGTGACGATCGCATGCTGCCAGGCTGCCAGGCGCGCAGGAAAGGGGAAAATATGTCTTTTATAAATCGTAGTATGATTTCAATTCGTCGCTTCACTGACGTCGAGGAGTTAGAGGCTTAGTTTTAAATGTAAGGTTTGCCTTTGTGGTGGTAAAAGCCTTTTCCATAGTTTTTAAGAGTCGATGTTCAAGTTAGTATAAAACTGTGATTACTTACTGAATCATTTAGGTTTCATATCTTTCCTAGCATGATGTGAGTGCAGCAATTATTAATTTTATTATCCTTCAGGGATTATAGTGTTATGCTATACTATAACGTACTATCATTTTCACAAAAAAAAGTTGGGTCACTCAGAAAGTATTGCGACAAAAAGTTTTTATATATGAGAAACTGGCCAGTTATAATTTATTTAAAAAATATAAGTATTTATAAGTACTTATAATAGGTACGTTCCAAATTCAAAACTTCCCTCCACATTTATTTTGGGAGCTAATTAAAATTAGCACGGTTATTAAACTGCAGATTGGATCAGGAAGCCTTCACGAGATTCTAAACTTGCATCTTCGGTTGCGGACGATAGTTTCACACTGAGTGCCGCACAATCTCACCGAAGCTCAGAAGCAGGCACGGGTGGAATAGTGCCATGATATGATAGACAAATTTGAAGCAGGCTTGTCTCGGCGTGTGTACGACATCGCTACAGGTGATGAACCTTGAATTTATCTATACGATCCAGAAATGAAGCGCCAATCGATGATTTGGGAGTTTTAAAACGAATCAACACCTACGTGAAGCGGTTTAGAAACGGGGGTAAGATTTTGCTACTTGGTGGCAAAGTTTTTACTAAACCAAAGGAGCACTAACGGGAAATGGTATACTACCAAATGCCTTACAGACGTTATCTTTGTTGTGAGTAACAAGGGACCAAATACAGGGCTCTGCGGGTTACTGCTTCACCACGTCACTGCGCCTGCCCACACCGCAATCAAAACGAGAGACTTCCTGGACAGTACACCGGTCAAACTCCTGGGTTACCTTCTTACAGCCCTGACCTAGGTCAGGGCTGTAAGAAGGTAACCCAGGAGTCGGTTCTTCTTTCCGCGCGTGCGCATCCCGTACCGCGCGCTATCCGCTGTTTCAAAACCCGCAATTCGCATAGTTCTGCTGTGTGAATTTATCGCTGAACGATATAATCATTCGATTATAAGTTGTAACCATCCGCTCAAATTGGAGAAGTGTCTTTGTGGCTTCAAGAAGAGAAACCGAAGCTGTTAGCGGGGAACTTGATAACCACGTGTGTTGTTTTGTTGAACTTGTGCCGAACCGCGAGGGTGAAGAAAGTCGAAGACGGAGTGGACTGATAGAACTCCTACGAGACGACGGAACAGCCCGGCAAGAAAGGTAAGGTGCATGATATTTCCAAAACCCATTCCTAGGTTGAGAGTTTACAGCGCGACAGTGACGCCATTTTTTCTTTTCCATAAAAATAACAATCCAGATCGGAGGAAGGTATATTAAACCCCGCGAAGCCACTTTGGCCCCTCCATAAGTGTTGCGTAAGGTGTGTGCGCGGAAAGAAGTCACACGGTGCTAGCACCGTGTGACTTCTTCTTTTTATTTCCAAAATTAAAAAATCAGCTCAATGGGATACAATTTTAGTCGCCAGATGTTGCGCTGTTAGCCTTTCGGTTGTAAACGAGGTGTCTGCGGCGGACTGGCGGATTTTTTTTATTATCGCAAAACTTTCTGAGTGTTCCACGTATAACTCACATACACTAACATCCAGACCCGGAACAACTACTTGTAGGTCATACAAATATTTGTTCGGTACGGGAGTCGAACCATCGACACGCAGCGCAGCAGTCTTATCAGTCAGAATCCCTTAACCACTGGGCTAACCGTCACGTCCTTCACCTATTCAGCCAGTATGACGATGTCGTATGCAAATCTTAAGTTTGAAATGTGTTTGCCGTTTAGTTGTCACGTAGCAAAAATATAGCAGCAGGCGACATCTCTTGGACTCGGGCTAAACTCGGGTCACATATTTTGCATCGAGCCGAGAGATGGCGTTGCGCGAAAGGACGGTCGTTAATATAATAAATAAATTCAAATAAAGAACGACCGGGTCAAATAAAATAAAAAAAGACCTAGGATAAAGAGATATTAAAAAAAAAAATAGGAACCAACTCATGAGTCAGAAATTAAAATACAAGTCGCGGAACGCACTAGTCTATGGTTCAGGAAAAGACAATTGGGAGCGGTCGATCGCAGGGCTAGGAAGCTTCCAGAAGAACGACCGAAGTTTGCTCGGTGTGGCGGGTTTTGCGGACGTTGCTGGTACGCAAGGTTGGCGTGTGTGAGCAATAAACCCCATGGGGTTGTGCGCCTAGCAGTTTGGCTCATCTCTCTGTGAGTATTCATTTCTGTACCCGGAATATTTATCCACGTGTTTTCTTGTTCTATAGTGCTGACTTAGGTTAAATGTTGTTCTAGATTTGGCTCCTTTGGCGGGTCTAGGGTGGGAACACGTGTGGAGGCGTTGCGTCATGACTTACCTCAGGTGGCCTTGATTCCGATTGGATCAGGCTTGTTTGGAGTGGAAGTGTGCTGAACCCTGATGGTACGGCACATCCAATTCTCTTTCGACGACGACTAGACAGGTATAAGCTGTCATGATTACTTTGCTCCGGGTGTTCCCGAAATACCTAAACCCGCAGGCCGCGTTCAACCGTGCATTAATCTGACACCCGTCAGTTAGTGAAGCCAAGGGTCTTTGTACCGTAATCCAGAAGCGTTAGTCAGGAGAGCTAATCCGAAACGTAGACTCCCTGTCCTTGTTTTTTTGTTTTGATGTATCTAGTGAGTGAGAGTGGGTTTCCAACAGGTTGCGTGTAAGTAGGCTATTGGCTTGATATTGTGTGCATAACCTGAGATACTTTTATAACGACTGAGCCGTGATCACAACGGTTCACCTCACTAATCCTTCATCAAGCGACCCTGAGCTTGTTGAATTGTCTCATGTGGATTCCCTGTCCCACTCCGACCCGAGACGGAGTGAGTCAGGAAATCGACTAGGTAAGTTAGGAGATTGTTTTGTCATATGTTTATGACACATGGGTAATTATAAAATAAATTTGTAATTGTATCCATTTATTGTTTTATTTAATGCTCCTAGCTACCAAGTATTTACATAATTAAATTTACTGTAACTGCCGGGTAAGGGTGGCGTTACATAGTATATTAAAGACATCCTCCAATGCGTTGGAGAACAATTTCGGGGAAATTACGTCCCATTTTCTCACCTCTCGACGCAATGAGACATTTTCAGTTCGCCGGCCTGGGTTTGAACGGTCATTGTTGTGTTTTCGTAAAGATATCTCAACACTGGGATGTATCGCCAGTCGACTTGGTATCGCTACAGAGACAGTAAAACAGACCAGGTCTCGATAGAATAATAATATAGATAAAAAATAAATCTCATAGTCTACAAAGACAATACATAGGGGCCGATTTTACTCCTCGGACTTAAGTATAATCTGCCGCACAGTGTGCATGTGATCTATGGTGATATATCCTCCTCGAAACCTGGCCTGTTCTGGTGGCTGAAACTCGTCGAGTCTTCGCGCTAGACGGTTTGCGATGACTCTTAAGAACAACTTAGATACGTGGCTAAGGAGCAAAATGAGTCTGTAGTTCTTCAGAAGGGCCTTATCACTCTTCTTAAAGAAAAAGAACGACCACGCTCCTTCGCCAAGCTTCTGGTGTTTTCGCAGAGGACAGGACGGAATTGAAGAGCTCTTGAAGCTCTTTCAGCACCTACAAATATCTATAAAAACAACAGAGTCCAACATCAACCTACTAACAGGTATCTGCCTTACGGAATATAACATTGACCTACTGTAATAATGTACTGAATATTTCAATACTACTATTTGTGAGAGACTTCAGTCAAATAATACCATTCTAAATGTAAATAATTAATCGGCGCTTGATTGTAGTGATGTCCAAGCAATAATTTTATATTATATCACCATGTTGGCATCGGCTGGAAGGTCATCTATATCACATCATCATCATGAACCTTTTTATTGTCCCACTGCTGGGGCACAGGTCTCCTCTCATACAGAGAAGGATTGAGCGTAATCACCACGCTTGCTCAAAGCGGGTTGGCGATTTCAGACTTAAAGTCTAGGTTTCCTCAAGATGTTTTCCTTCACCTTCAGTCATTGGTGTCCAAGATATTCTTAGAAAGTACATATAACTTTAAAAAATTTACATTGCTACTTGCCTGACTCTTCCTGTACTTGACTGCACTCATACTTGAGAGGCTGGTGTTTTAACCACTAGGCCACAGGCGCGTGCGCTCCATAGAGGCAGATAAGCACTGCATACCCTAATAATTTTCAAAAAAAAAATATATATATAATAATTTATAATATAGTACATTAAAATAATTTATATACTACAAACTTAAAGACTTCTTTAATCAGTTAGTGATAACACTGCCATCTATTGGGGCTAGTGCAAACTACTAACACGACGCGACGAGCGCGCCACATTCGCGTGGCGGCGTAAGCAGTGATGAAATATGCCTCCTAAATTCGCATGTGTACATAAAATTATTTGATTGTGTGTGTAAACTTTTCGTGTGTTATCTTGCAATCTCATTCAGTTTATAAGCCCAGATATGCAGTGCCTACATTTTACGCTGCCGAATCAAGAAGTTGACCAAACTAGCACAATTTTTGTTTGTGAAAATACCTTTTTATTTAATCAGCTTATGTTGTTTGGTTATTGGTTTATTTGGTAACATAAATATATTGATTGTTTTAAGAAAGATCTGTACTGGTGATGTATGTTTAGATAAATTTAAAACGGTGAATTTTTCAACGTTAACGTTATTATTTTGTTTCCTACCTTTATGTAATATTTTAAAACGCGGTGTTGACATTGTTCAAGAATATTACAGGCGAATTTCCTGAAGTTTACAAATTAGCAAACCTAATAGTTACGATTCCAATGAGTACGAGTGAATCAGTGATAGTAATCGTTTTCTAAAACAGACTCACAGATTTGTTTATGATTTTCATTGAAATAGAACTTTAAGTGATTTTAAAACGATCTTCCAATTTTAACGACAAAACGTCGTCGTTAAAATTGGAAGATCGTTTTAAAATCACTTAAAGTTCTATTCAAAGTTAATTATTAAAAAAAATATAGTAAGTATAAAAAACTAAAAAAAAACATGCTTTTACAGAATGTAAAAAAAAAGTTAAAGATAATTTAAAAAAAAAGCGTGAGGCGCTTTGTGCCATAATTTTTGTATATTAAGCGCCTCACGCTTTTTTAAAAATTATTTTTACCTTTTTAGTTTGATATTCTTTAAAAGCATGTTTTTTTAGGTTTTTAAACAATATTTATTTTCAACTTTTTTGTTCGTAGTGTATGTATGCATACCCCAACCAAAATGTCTGCACGCCCCTGTAGGCCACCACGACATTATATCACATACCTAGTTGTAGATAAAAATTGAAGTAACCACATAACATGATCTTTCACTTACCTTGAAGGTTTAAATGTCGTCTCATTGTTACGGGAAAGGTAGTCCTCAGTTATTTGATGGATGTTTGTTGTGCGATTTTCTGAAGCTGCATTATGTAAGCTCGACAATGAGTACAAAAACATTGTGGAGTGTCGCAAGTATTACCAATTTTTCTCTTGCACCACATTTTTCTTTTGTATCTGTTGAATGCACTGATAAATAACATTCCGATCATAAAGATATTGAAGGCGGTATGGTTCATTTCCGCGTGTATCATCATCTTCATCATCAACATTTTTATCGTCCCACTACTGGGCACAGGTCTCCTTTCATATAGAGAAGGATGATTTCCGTGAGTATGTATGTCGAAAAAAGCATGGCGGTAGTTTACTGTCGCCATGCCGTTATGCAAATGGCCGAACCCAGCCCATAGTGAAATATAAAAAGGCGGTGTACCAACGCAGACTTCTCTGCTTATACAAAGGAGTGTCGATTTTTATAATTATTAAGATAGAAGTTATGTAATGTCTCGAGTGGTGACCACGCACCGGAAGACGCAGCGTGGGTAGGCCCCAGACAAGGTGGATCGACGACATGGTGAAGGTCGCGGGAAACCGCTGGATGCGGAAGGCGCAGGATCGGTCGTCGTGGAGAACCTTGGGGGAGGCCTATGTCCAGCTGCAGTGGACGTCTTTCGGATGAAATGATGATGATGATGAAATAGGAAAACACACCATAATGTACACAATTACTTAGTTAACGTGGTGGCCTAGTGAAGTCGGGGTAGCCTAGTGGTTAAAACATCAGCCTCTGAAGTATGAGTGTGCGGGTTCGATTCCATGTCAGGCAAGTACCAATGTAACTTTTCTAAGTTAAATATACTTTTCAAGTATATCTTGGACACCAATGACTGATAATAAGGAAAACATTTTGAGGAAACCTGCACTTTAAGTCTGAAATCGCCAACCCGCATTGAGTAAGCGTGGTGATTACGCTCAATGCTCCTCTGTATGACAGGAGACCTGTGCCCAGCAGTGGAACGATCAAAACGTTTATGATAATGATGACTTATTTAACACTAGCAGCCGCCAGCGACTTCGTTCGCGTGGAGTTAGTTATGCTCCGCTCCTATTGGTCGCAGCATGATGTTATATATCCTAAAGCCTTCCTGGATTATTGGGCTATCCAACGCAACAATATTTTTTCAAATCGGACCAGTAGTGTCCGAGATTAGTGCGAACAAACAAACAAACGTTTGTTTGTATGTTTATACAAACAAACTCTTCAGCTTTAAATATATTAGTAAATAAGTAAGTATAGATTAATGTTTTAATAAAAATTTTATTATGGTTTTAGTTTATGAATGATACGCTTACGTTAAGCAGGTATGTATTTTTATTTATTTTGTTTATTATTATGTAGGTACACACAATCTTCAGCTAGAATACCACTTGTGCTGCGGAACAGACCTCACCGATTATCATAATAATATATAATATGTTATTTCTGTTGCATGTATCCGATTTTCTTCCCTCTCTTCTTCTTCTTCTTCAGCCTATAGATGTCCACTGCTGGACAAAGGCCTCCTCCAAGGCTTTCCACGATGACCGGTCTTGTGCTGCCCGCATACATCGGCTTCCTGCGAACTTCACCAGGTCATCGGTCCACCTTGTTGGGGGCCTCCCTATGCTGCGTTTTCCAGTACGTGGCCGCCACTCCAGAACCTTACTGCCCCATCGGCCATCGGTTCTACGAGCAATGTGCCCTGCCCACTGCCACTTAAGTTTAGCGACTCGCAGAGCTATGTCGGTGACTTTGGTTCTTCTGTGGGTCTCCTCATTTCTGATTCCATCACGCAGAGAAACTCCGAGCATAGCTCTTTCCATTGCCCTTTGTGTGACTCTGACTGACTTCGTATGAGGCCCATAGTGATCGACCACTCTTAGCCGGATCTCTTCCGGAGATTCTTCGCACCCCTTGCTCCGCCGTAACCGAGCCCGCTACCGTTGACTGGAATAGCGGAGCTGCCGGGGACTAGAGGCCTGGGCTGTGTCGTGTGCATCATTGGGGGGGTTTGCCATAATCCCCGCGCTTGGCAGGCGGGTTGATGCTTCCCTAATACGTAATAAAACTTTACAAACGAGGTATCAAAATGCACAGGATGTGGTTCTACTATAAATTATTATTTTTAACCGACTTCAAAAAGGAGGAGGTTACTCAATTCGACCGTATATATGCTTTTTTTTTTCTATGTTTGTTCGCACATAACTTCGTCGTTTATGAACCGATTTTGATAATTCTTTTTCTGTTCGAAAGAAGACGTTTCCGAGGTGGTCCCATGATAAGGATATCAGGGTTTGATGATGGAAGACCAGAGAAAACAAGGGGAACTTTCAGGGGGGACTAGTGCATTTCTTAGAATTTTCATTAAGTATTTCAAAGCACTACAATTTAATAAAGGTCTGGAGTAGATCTGATTATGGAGCCGGGAGACAGTCGAAGGAACTCCTCAACAATTCACAGCAGCTACCTTGTGTTTGGACTCGATTAATTTGTATTGATAAGAACTTTACACTTAGATAGGTTGTCACTGTCATACGAGCTCTGATGATGAAGACAAAGGCCAGTTCCGGAAACTCCTCAACGGTTTACAGTAGCTACTTTGTGGTTGGACTCCATTTATTTATATTAACGAGACCTTTGCACCCATTGGGTTAAAATAATGATCTGCAGTAAATTTGATGATGAAGACCATAGGCAGTTGATGGAATACTTACGGGTAAAAATTAAAGTAAACAAAATTACGTCGTTTCCCAACTATATTTGCGTCAGCTTCCAGTCTGACCGGACGCAACTGAATACATAGTACTTTTAACAACTAAAAGTGTAAAATAAAAACTTTTTTACAAAAAAACAACCGACTTCCAAAAACCACTACAAAGTGAAAAATAACTAATTTCGGAAGTGGGTGTCTTTAGTTTTGTATATTCGTTTTTTGACACCGACTTCCGAAATTAGTTATTTTTCACTTTGTAGTGGTTTTTGGAAGTCGGTTGTTTTTTTGTAAAAAAGTTTTTTAATAGTTACGCATCGTCAGGGATTTGTTTGCAAACGAAAGTACTGTGTTTCGAAATAAAATAAAGTACATTGCTAAAATTCCATACATTGAATGCCCCAGAATTGACAGCAATAAGAAAATGCTAGTTGTGTTTGGAATGATTCATGTAATCATATCAGGTATTTGTTGATACACGGACAAGCTTAGGAACCGAGTATCAAACTAAAATGTGTTTGATTTTGAGGTTATATAATCGTAAAGAAAACTGAATAGATTTATTATTTCTTTTACGTTTAGTAAGAAAATGAATGTAATCATCAAATGTGTAAATAATACAAGTAATTTATAGTCTAGCCTTTTACCAATTATTTTGGGGTCAGCGTCCAGTCTAACCGGACGCTGCTGAATAGCAATGTTTTACATGGAGCGACTGCCATCTGACCTTCACAACTGTTACTCGTGTAATCCAGTAACAAAAGTGAACACTCACTACTCTGCACAAAGGCAAGGAAGCGAGTAACAATATTTTTTTTGGTTTAATTCTTTCCGTTCTTCTGAACGGAAAAGGCAAAGGCATAGTACGCCATATAGCCTAGTCTTTAGTAATTTTTTTCTTGAGTAAATTTCTATCCTAACTTATCCTAGTTTATCCTAACTCATCCTAGCTTAACTTAACTAATCTATCTCCTTTCTTTTCCTGCGTGAGGCCGACAAGAAAGAATTTGGAGTAAGGACATGATGTGGCCATTGTGCTACATTATTTCACTGTTCTTTATAAATTATTCACTGAATGCACTTTTTACTACATAAATCACGCGAGTTTATTTAGTAAACAACACTTTAAATAATTTTAAAAGTCCAATGAAAAATGAGCGTGACACTCATCCCGCCAAAAAATAAAAAATCGCGAGTAACAAACATAACAAAACAATTGGAGATGTCACTCATTTCCGCATCTGTAGAATCGATACCGCTATTTGAACTAACGATTTGAGAATCGATTTTGTTTAATATCGATAAAAACACTATTATTACGCTATTTTACAGATTGCGTTTAATGTATTTTGATAACAAATGTAGTCATAATAATAAAAAATGCATACATTAAATAAAACTTCATGTTTTTTAATTCATAAATACAATTATTAAACTATCGATTTCGTAAAAACAAGAAGCAACATCTCTAAAGCTCTTGACATGGCAGCAATTTATATGACAGACAAATTGTTTAGTAGTTACAAGGCTTTTAATTATTCGTTTTAAACCCACGGTTGTCCGTTAACTATGGATATTTGCATATAATATAAAAAAATGAAAGAAAAATTATAATGCAGGACATTTATTTGTCCATGCTGGGGCGAATTTCGGCGATCTCCTTAAAGTACTTTTTAAAAGGTAATATCAGCACCACCTCAGTTCGTTATTAAATACTAAGACTTATAGATAGTAAAAGTTCTCTTAATCTCGAAACCTGATCTAATAGATCTGAATATAATGTAGATAGATCGAAAGCTAATAGAGTCTCTGACATAAAGTTCGCTTTCTAAAAGATTTCAAAATATTAACACTAGGTTGTTGAATTTGGTTAGGAAGTTATTATAAACGTGTACATAAACGTCTTTGGAGACAAGTGAAAGGATATGTAGTACATGTTGCCCCAGGTGCGTATTGAAGGTGAAGTTTTGGTAGGCCAGAGAGCCAAGAACCTATCGTTCTCCGGACCGTACCTGAGTGTTACCACTTAACAGGGGTGTTTCTTGACTAACAGAGTTTTTTTAAATATAAATTATAAACTAGTGCTTGACCGCAATCCCACCTGATGGTAAGCAGTGATGCGATCATTGATGGTAAAGCGCATTAGTTAAGAGCCTATTCACTCTAGACTTGAAGACACTCTAATTGTAGTGTAACGGAAACACCGCCGCTGTCAAATTGTTCCAGTCCCTCGATGTACGCGGAATAAAAGAGGAAGCGAAACGCTTCGTCCGGATCGTAGTGGTGTTAACAACGTAAGGGTGGAAAGTTGCCGTACGACGGGTCGTCCGATAGTGGAACGGAGATGGGGGAATTAAATCATGCAATTCCGTTGCATACTCACCAGAATGCATCCTATAGAACACCGAAAGGCTGGCTACTCTACACCTATGCTCCAGGCTGTGGAGACCATTTTGAGTTAAATCTGGGTCGCCAATCAACCTCTTTGCACGCCTCTCCACTGAATCCAAAGCAGCCAGGTGACATTTCGCATTTTGGCTCCGATGGGCATCTGTCGACAACAACTTGGTAAAAGACTTTCTGACTGAACGGTCCCTCCGTTTAGTCAGAAAGCCTTTTACGCAGCCAGCCAGCCCAGCGGAAATACCGTACGTTGGAAACTTACTCAAAAAACCAGCGTGCCATACCCGGTCCAAGGCCTTCGAGACATCACGGGAGACGGCAATATTTTTCTAGAGGGCCTCGCCCTACAAGTGAGTGGCATACACTATTAGGTCCCCAGTTGATCTATTGCGTCGAAACCAGTACTGTCGATCACTGAGGAGATCGTTACCTTCCAGGTAAGCCAAGAGGCGCGAGTTCAACACACGCTCCATAATCTTGTAGATTATGGAGGTTACTGAAATCGGCCGATAGTTAGTAAGATCGGCACGACTACCCTTTTTGGGCACGGGCTGCACGTTGGCAAGCTTCCAGGACTTGGGCACTATACCAGTCCTAAATGAGAGGCGATACAAGTGCGTCAATACAGGAGACAACTCGGGCGCACATGCCTTAAGAACAATCGCTGATATATCATCCGGACCACCAGCCTTATTCACGTCCAGACGACACAATACTCTCAGAACCTCCTTGTGCCTAATGTGAACCTCCAGATAAAACGAATAGAACAAAACATTTCTGGTTTAATTAAATTCCAAAAAAGAATATAAATTCGTTGGCATTTGCTAATGTTGCTATAGCTAATACAAGATCAATTAAGACATTTCTTCATCCTTAAGTGAAGTAGATATTCATTCCAGTTTCGCTTGATGTGGTACAAACTGAATTTGAAAAGTTTTATATACAATAGTAATGATGATACTATGTACTTGAATGACCTGACCAATAAAGCATTTACTGTAATTAACTCATACTGTGCCGACCTTCTGTGTGGAAGAAAAGTAATTTATATCCGTGAATGAATCAATTAGCTTACCTTCATAAGTAGATAATTATTTATTTAGAGCGCACAAAAATAAAGAAGGCCCTTTATGTCCATCATATTGTAATAACCTGTATTTTTGCCCTCGACGAGCTTGTCGGACGATTTTAATCATTCATACAATAACAATTTCGGTTGTTCACATACACACAATAGTTGTTAAAACGACAGTATTTACCTTTTTTTTGGTTTTTTTATTTAAATACATTTACATTCCTATCTAGTTCCAACAAATTGAATATTGCAAAGCACTCAATGTCAGTCTACCCATGAATGAACTAACAGTCAATAGAACAATCGCATGTTTCTACAAAGGGAACATTAAACTTTTAAACAATTTTCACCTAAATGGTTGTGGAACAAAATGTTACAATTTATGTGCTTTATGATCCGTGATGGCTGCGATCCGGCTTGACATAATGCACTCATTATCGGTCACGCGAGGCGCGGTGAACTGGTGGCGTGTCGCTGAGGTGCTCACGAGGCGCGGTGAACTGGTGGCGTGTCGCTGAGGTGCTCACGAGGCGCGGTGAACTGGTGGCGTATCGCTGAGGTGCTCACGAGGCGCGGTGAACTGGTGGCGTGTCGCTGAGGTGCTCAGTCTCGATCAAGTCATGTTCTTAGCTCCACGCGAACATATATAATAACAATGCTTAACTTTTGCCAATGTGGACCTTAAGAACGAGACACACTAAATAAACGTGTGTTTCGCGGCGTATCGTTGACTTGGTGCTCGCACATAGCTCACTGTCCGACTCACACGTACTCGCACATAGCTCACTGTCCGACTCACACGTACTCGCACATAGCTCACTGTCCGACTCACACGTACCTACTCGCACATAGCTCACTGTCCGACTCACACGCTCTTTACTTTTTATTACAGAATACTTTATTCATTTAAATTTAGTTGGAAAGTGTTTATTGTGAGAAGTTCGTGAGATTGTGGAATTAATGCTGACTTCGTTATATTGACTCCCTTTACGTTTTTGTTTACCGAATTTGTTTTTTCGTAAAGTAACTTAATCACGACTTTTTGCTAGACGAACTGGATTTTTAATGAGCCCTTTAAACTTTTATTTTAGGTTACTGTGGCACGATTGAGCACTGCAGACATATTTGGGCTGGTGCAGCAAAACAGCATCTGGCTAATTTGGACTCAGTTGAGAAGCGTGCGAAGAGGCTAATAAGTGGCTCTGATTTGGTTTTGAACAATCTCCAACGCTTGGAACACAGGCGTAGGGTGGCCAACATTTCGGTATTCTATAGGATGCATTTTAGAGAGTGTGTATTACATGATATTTACAGGAATTACATGATATAATTCCGCCATCACCGTTCCATCTTCGGATGACCATCCTTACGTTGTTCCATTGTTACGTTGTTGATGATACTATTACGATCCGGACGGATTCCGCCTCGTCTTTATACCGCGTACATTGAGGGACTGGGACAATTTGTCCGATTACAATTTAAGTGTATTCAAAGCTAGAGTGGATAGGCTCTTAATAAACTAGTGTGCCGTACCATCAATGATTGCACCATCAGGCAGAATCACCGTCATGCAAGAGTTTATAATGTTTAAAAAAATAAAGAGTGTGAGTCATAATACCGTGAGCAAAGTTTGTGATATTTTTATATGTCGATATTTGTATTTAAAATGCATGACACATGTTTGATAACTTAACTACCACGATTTAACTATCGATTATAGTTATAAAAATAATAGCGTTACTCGGTATTAGAATCGGATTACAATCGTACTCGAACTATGAATAGCTCTCTCACACACACACGTACAATATGAGTGATGTCTGAATAATGCACAGAAGTACATTGGAGTACCTCCCCGGCACAATGGCCCTCATCCTTATCTCTTATCCACTCGTGTGCTCCGAGGACTCGTCGAATAATTGAGGAAAATTGGACTAATAAGATATTTTACGGTGATATGCTTTACAACAAAGAAGATACCTGTTTCTATCAATAATGACACGGTTATCTATTAGAGGATTAATTGTTCCACATTGGTATAATTTTTGTGAGGTTTAAAAGACATTCATCTGAACTTGTCGGATGAACGAACAAATCATGGATGGCATATACCGTTCTTCGTAGCTTGCACTGTTCCACTACTGGTCAAAAACCTCCCTCATTTCACAAGGATAGAAATCCTTCACGTATTAGCACACAACACGTCAATACGCTTTTCTGGTAAAACGTCACACGACCGTCATCTATATTAATATTAATGAGTGGTCTAACGTACGCCTCAACAATCTAATTAGGCTTTTCTCAGAACTTTTCAAAATGTTTAATTTCAACGTTAATTGTTTAGTTACTTCAGAACTTAAGAGGGAATCTAGACGTTTTGTTTAACTTGGATTTTCGACAATTCCTAATAGTTAAGTTTGGAATTTTGATTTAGGTAAACAAAACCGAAAACAAAGATTTTGCATGAAAATTGATTACTCGTGAAAACACAATATCAATTTTAAAAATTGAACGTTGAACTGTTTTAAATTAACGAACAACGAATATAGTTAAAAGAGGACTGTCTTTGGTCGCGACTCGCGGTTGCTTATGTTAACAGCTCAGCTTGGTTTCGTTTCTCCTCGGGAGGCTTTGTCATCAACGCTTTGTTCACTTGACCGTAGTCTGTACTCATTCACTGTTATGGTAACTGCGGTCAGTTTTATATTTATGTGAATTTGGAGACTTACTTCACTGATTATATTCTTTAGGCATTCAATCTTATAAGAAGCACAGAGTAGAAGGACAGAATAAATGGGTGGGTTCGAAACATCACTTAATAACCGTAATCACGAGCAATTTGTACCTGTCTTAAAGTTCAATAATTTTAAAACAAACTCGACAAGATAACAATGAGACACTTTAAACACGCAGCGAGTCGTTTCACCTCCCTCGCAACGAGAGGCTCTAGAGGGCCAATCGAGTGCACCCTAATTATTTGTAGAAGCCACCTGCCACGCTTCTTAATTTTGACAGCTAAGAGGTTGACACTCTTTGTCAAAGTTGTGAAGGAGGGCACTTGTCGCCCCCGCCCCGAGCCCATCCGCGACTAAAGTAGCGAGACGTGACTCGCCGCCGCCGGCGCGACCGAGCCGATCGTATTAGTCGAACAACCTGTTTTATACATTTAAAAGGTGTCGCCATTTGAAGCTGTTCCTACAGACTGAACAACAACATGAGGTGATAAGCTAATTAAATGAGCACACATCTCAGCGTGTTATCATCCTGGTTTATTGTTCTTTTCTGAATCCCTATGCTGTCGTTTATCTTGGAACACAATAACAGTAGTAGGTACAGTACCTGAGTGCATATGGATTATTCGTGAATATATTTCCCTACTTTTTAAAGCTATGAAACAAAGGATTATATAAAAGTTAATTCAAGATAAAGAAATCGACTGAATAATTCAGACTAAGTATTAAATATAATAATTATAACTATGTAGTTAGCTAGCTAAGAACTGAGAATCTAAGTACTTATATTATGTGGGCGCCTTTAATTTTAAACATGATTTTTACCTACTTAAAAATGTTGTTACAATGTTCTAGTTTCCGGTTTATTTAATACTGTTTCTAATTTAGTATTAAAAACTAGCAGCCGCCAGCGACTTCGTTCGCGTGGAGTTAGTTATGCTCCGCTCCTATTGGTCGCAAAATGATGTTATATAGCCTAAAGCCTTCCTGGTCAATGGGCTATCCAACGCAAAAAGAATTTTTCAAATCGGACCAGTAGTTCCCGAGATTAGCGCGAACAAACAAACAAACAAACAAACATACAAACAAACTCTTCAGCTTTATATATTAGTATAGATATAGATTTATTTTGCCGTTTCGTTCTCCGTATAATTATTTTAAAATTAATTTGCCATATTATCGGCTTGTTTTATATAAAATCTATTTTAGGGTAGTTTTGTGTAATACAAGCAAAAGGGTAATTCTTGATTCCGTACTCGTGGAATAAACACTTTGAATTGAAGTGAGAAGTTTTCTTTGTACCCTTTTAAACATTTCCCTGCCATTTCTTATGTTACTGTGTAGGTACGTATTTGAGTCATATATTGGTGCAAATTTAAAATATGTCTAACAACGACGGTGATCATGCGCCAACATATACTATAAAACTCGAAAGCGCTAAAGAAAATTCTCAAAAGTTATTTTAATACACGTGCACATAGGTAATTGAAGGAAGTTAAAAAAATAAATGCGTATTAATACCGCGCAGCTCACTTAACGAGATATCGCAGTTTTGTGGAGCTTTGCAACATAATGGCTGCTTGTGTGAAACACGTCTCAATTGTTGGCAGGTTCATTGAAGGGCGTTCTTTCTATGTTCTATAATAGCTTGCTTATAATAAATGTGACTCTATTCACGACCCGAGAACTTCATTCAACATTAGTGTTTTTGTGAACGCTAATGGATGACCTTACATTCCCTTGTATTTCTAATGGATGACCTTACATTCCCTTGTATTTCTAATGGATGACCTTACATTCCCTTGTATTTCTAATGGATGACCTTACATTCCCTTGTATTTCTGCCACCAACATACACTTGAGTGTATATTTCTACAACTCGCCCACTACCGCACAAACATCTATATATTACATTAACTTTCTTACATAGGTATGTATGTATGGTACAATAAACGTTTCAGGATCAATAAAAAGGTATTCCTGGTTCGCAAATGGGGACCGTCAGCTCAACTGGAGAGATAGATCTTATACTTTGTCCGTAAACGGATTCACCGTGCGCCGCGCCGCCGCCGGTGAAACTGCCAGTGAAAGAATAAAAATAATGGGAGCGCCGGCCGGAGTAATAATCAGGTTATAAATGCTTTCAACTTTACTTTGAAATATCGATTTGCTGAAAAGCTAGAAGCGAACCGTAACACAGAATAGAGAATCACGTAAATTGAATTCGAAATAAATACGGTGAAATAGATTTTAGAACGGAACCGTCCAAATGTTCCAAATGGATTCTGGCAGTATTTATACAATTATAGCGCTGCATACGTAAAGTTTGCTAAATTTTGGCAACAGTTGCGGAGCTGTCCAACTTTATGCGAGTGCTTGTCGTCGCGATACTAAGTTGTCGAGATCTTGAGCAGCCGCCGCCGCCTGCCACTGTACGTGTTCCAAGTATATGCGGCCGGACGGAAATAGACAGCGTGATAAAGTGCGGCCACCGCACCATTCGCAATTATCACGCTTCACCAAGTCACACCTACTCCTACTGAGAATTTCTGTAATGTAACTCATGTCGGCTGCATCATAAGTTGGGCTTCTTGAGTATAAAGTGTCATTCAAACTGATAATGCGTTCTGCAATTACTTTGCTACGCTTTCAAAGGTAGAGCCATTGAAGGCGTTGTTTCGTGTACATAAAGATCATAATGGCGTGAGTGGCGTCGCGAACCAAAATCCTATTAATCTGATACAAAGAGCGTGTAATACATGGTACTGTACTTAGTCAACGTGTTGTAATGTGGGATGAGCCGCGCCCTGCTACTGTTACATACAGCTTAATGTCACAAGCGGCCGCACATCAACACAACTCATTAATTACATGAATCAGTAGCATTCATTCAGGCAAAACAAAATATAATATAATCAAGGACAGTCGTGAGACTGGGCGAGCGCCGCCGCGTTTAGACAAACAGTATTAACTCACGAGTACACGGTAACGAGCGATGTACGAACACTTGCAGGAAACTATGGTGCCGACAAGTTGATTTTTTTTAACATTAGCAGCAGACAGCGTTGGAAATTAGAACAGAAATAAAGTGCACTCCTTCTATTAGAAGCGAAAAAAATTGAGGTAGGTATTTCAGTGAGCGGAGAAGTCCACTCGAGTAAGCTGTAACGCAAATAGCTAATTAATTATTATCTACTTCTTTTACATTTAACGTTATTTAGCTCTTATTAACCGACTTCAAAAAAAGGAGGTTATACATTCTACCCGTATGTATGTAAACCAAATTTGAAGTGTATGTATGTCGTATGTTTTTATGTTTGTACGCGCATATTTCCAGAACGATAAGTCAGATTTGAGTAATACTTTTTTTGTTGTACTATGTATTGTTCAAATTAGGGCATACTATAAGTTTTATCAGAATCGGTTGAGTAGTTTTTGAGATAGGGTTTTTTTTCGTATTGAGGAGAACTATGGGTTATGATTGCCACTATTGTTATGAGTTGAAAAAGTAATTTTAGAGTTTCGACTAAGACACTAAAAAGCATGAAATAAAAGCTTTATAAAAAAAATAGAAACCGACTTCAAAAAAACACTTAAAAGGTAAAAAATTTTAAAATGAGAAAAAAATATTTTTTTGTCATGGCTCTAGAAGTTGGTGGCGAGCTAAACAACAGAAACCTCGAGACACCGACTTCTAGAGCCTTGACAAGAGTCGATTTCTATTTTTGTGTAAAAAGTTTTTATTTTGCACATATTAATTCCACAGAGTAGGCAACTCGTTCATGGGTCAATTTATACACTTTTACAACAAGCTTCCCGAGGACATTCGAAACTTACCTATTAAACGACATAAAAGGTATTATATTCATACTAAACTTTGCAAAAAGGTGTATTATAAATTGAGCTGCTCGCTCTGCTAAGCAATTTCATTAAGTAATATGCGGAATAATGACATTTTAATCACTGTTTTTTTTAAATCATGTAAATAATTGTAAATGTTTTCATTTTTAATGTCTGGGCTGAAAAAAGACGATGATCCCTGAGTTTGTTTCGGTTTTTCTTCTCAGAGGTAGTCAGTTAGGAAATGCAGGCTCCAGCTAGTTTGAAAAAATATGACGTGTAAAAGTTATCAGTGATCTTAGTTGCATAATAAACGGTTTGATTTGATTTGATTTGATAACCAACATGTTATTTTAAACTTATACACAAGATGTCTTCTTCAACCTTACTATGATAAAAGAGCACTGAGCTCTCTCTAGAACACATTATCATTATACATACTTTTTTGCTCTTTTATTATGTTTATTAATTAGATGTACATAAGTATATATTTATTTAAATTAGTATGATACATTTTATGTAAGTACATATTAATTATATCTTCTTATCCATACTAATATTATAAATGCGAAAGTAACTCTGTCTGTCTGTCTGTCTATCTGTCTGTCTGTCTGTTACGCTTTCCCGCTTAAACCTCTCAACCGATTTTAATGAAATTTGGCACAGACAATCTATAGAACCTGAGAAAGAACATAGGCTACCTTTTATCCCGGAAAAAATTGATATTCCCGAGGGAAATCTAAAAAGCGCGATATAACCGAACTCCACGCGGGCGAAGCCGCGGGCGGAAAGCTAGTATATTATAAAATTCTCGTGTCACAGTTTTCGTTCCCATACTCCTCCGAAACGGCTTGACCGATTCTCATGAAATTTTGTTCGCGTAATGAGTAGGTCTGAGAATCGGCCAACATCTATTTTTCATCCCCGTAAATGTTAGGGGTAATCCACCCCTAATTTTTTAGACAATATTTTTAGTTTCCATTTTTTTATGAGACAATATACAAAAATACATATAATCCTTAATTTTCATCCTTCTACAATCAACCCTTATTTCATAATAGCCATTTTAGTAATTTAATCATTTTTCATCTCCGGTCGAAAACTGATCAATCGTCATTTAATTAGTTTTATTCCCGAGGCAAATCTAAAAAACACGATAACCGAATTCCACGCGGGCTAAGCCGCGTGCGGAAAGCTAGTAATCTATATATGTAAATAGTACACTATAGACTAAGTACCTTTATAATTTCTCTCATCTTTGCCTTGGTATTTCACCCAAAGATTGTCTGTAAAAGATCACTCTTAGCGGTAAGACCGCCCATTGTGTCACTTTTGTAAAAATCTTCAAATTTGTGTTCTGTAATTTATATGGTGTACATAATAAAGAGTATTCTATTGTATGTTTTGATATTATGTTCCGGTCCGCCGAACAAAGACACGGCAAATGTACGGGCAGCATCCGCATATTGTACTTCGACCTATGTTAGTAGTAGGTACGGTTGGCACCAAATGTACGGGCAGCATCCGCACATTGTACTTCGACCTACGTTAGTAGTAGGTACGGTTGGCACCAAATGTACGGGCAGCATCCGCACATTGTACTTCGACCTACGTTAATAGTAGGTACGGTTGGCACCAAATGTACGGGCAGCATCCGCACATTGTACTTCGACCTACGTTAGTAGTAGGTACGGTTGGCACCAAATGTACGGGCAGCATCCGCACATTGTACTTCGACCTACGTTAGTAGTAGGTACGGTTGGCACCAAATGTGTACGGGCAGCATCCGCACATTGTACTTCGACCTACATTAGTAGTAGGTACGGTTGGCACCAAATGTACGGGCAGCATCCGCACATTGTACTTCGACCTACGTTAGTAGTAGGTACGGTTGGCACCAAATGTACGGGCAGCATCCGCACATTGTACTTCGACCTACGTTAGTAGTAGGTACGGTTGGCACCAAATGTACGGGCAGCATCCGCACATTGTACTTCGACCTACGTTAGTAGTAGGTACGGTTGGCACCAAATGTACGGGCAGCATCCGCACATTGTACTTCGACCTACGTTAGTAGTAGGTACGGTTGGCACCAAATGTACGGGCAGCATCCGCACATTGTACTTCGACCTACGTTAGTAGTAGGTACGGTTGGCACCAAATGTACGGGCAGCATCCGCACATTGTACTTCGACCTACGTTAGTAGTAGGTACGGTTGGCACCAAATGTACGGGCAGCATCCGCACATTGTACTTCGACCTACGTTAGTAGTAGGTACGGTTGGCACCAAATGTACGGGCAGCATCCGCACATTGTACTTCGACCTACGTTAGTAGTAGGTACGGTTGGCACCAAATGCAATATTTTAATAAAATTTAGCCATAACATCTTCTGCCGGCAGAAGTTACCACCCATCAGACAAAGTCTTGCCGCCAAGCGATTAGTCGTGTTCCGGCATGATGTCTGGTGAAGCCGTACGGAGGACGGATCTGAGCAGTTGTGTTGCGATGTGTGCCGGGTACGATGCGCCAAATGTTGATATGTCGGGACTTTGGTCGTGGAGGGCCTCCAGATTAATCTCCCTCTGGCGCAGCATCTTTGGTCATGTTGTTGGGTTTAACATTGCATCACCTCGCTCAACTGCCGTCTTTTCTTTTTAATAATTATAAACTAGTGCTTGACCGCAATCCTGCCCGATGGTAAGCAGTGATGCAAACGTTGATGGTAAAGCGCGCCAGTTTACTACGAGCCTATTCACTAAAAAAAAAACTGAGTAAATAGGAAGGAAGATGACAGTGAGCGAGTTGATGAAATGTTAAACCCAACAACACGACCAGCGATGCTGCACCAAAGGAAGATTGATTTGGACACCCTCCACGACCAAACTCCCAACACTACAGCATTTGGCGCTTCGTACCCGGCACACATCGTAATACAACTGCTCAGACCTGTCCTCCGCACGGCTTCACCAGACATCATGCCGGAAACGCGACGAATCACTTGGCGGCAAGACTTCGTCTGGTGGGTGCTAACTTATGCCGGCAGCCAATGTTGTGGCGTACCTTCCTATTAACTCACTTTTTTTGAGTGAATATTCTCTTAATAAACTAGGGCGCTTTACCGTCAACGATTGCATCTCTGCTTACCATCAGGCAGGATTGCGGTCAAGCACCAGATTATATTTATTAAAAAAAAAAGAGTCATTGTAAGGAACATTAATTTATTGAAGTATTTTTATGAAACATTATTTACTAAACATTAAGTTGTATTTATTTTAAAACATTTAACATTCTATACAAGGCGGTGGTCTTCACATCGTCAAACGAACCACTTCCCCAATGAGTCGTGTCAACGTGATTCTGAGTCAACTGAAGGAAACGTTCACCTGCCACGCTATATACTGAAATATGCAAATAGAAATAGTTTTGGTTCGCAGCGGGGCTAACAAGGGATTAATAAGTTTCAGTAATGTAAAATGAATTTCCGCATGAAATTCAAATTCAGTTTTCTTCTCTTCCCACAAATGTCGCAAAGAAATGAATAATTTAGTAAATGTATGTATGAAAGTGAATAAAACTGTTAATCTGTTATTCGATTTAAATTGAAACAAATGTATTTTTTTTTTTTCGAAAAAAGCCCGCAGGACCATAAATATTAATTGAAATTATACATTATTATGTTTATTACTAAAATAAACTGCGACACATTTATATTTAAAAACGGGTCTGGTTTGGTTATTTTTATTAACTTTGAATAGACCCAGCTTGTAATATAATAAAAATGTTTATATGGTGAAAATGAAGGGAATCAGGCAATGGAACGTGTCTAGAACTTGAAGCATATCGCTTTACAGTTCCGTTAATACATGCCTCCCTCCGCACGAGGATTCGATTATAAGTGATATTCGTGCTAGTGAAGCCGCTCTTGTAAACAAGTATTGTTAATAGCAACGTGTTTCCGACGAGGTCTCGTGTTCACATCGTGCACTAATGTTAATACGATGATAATATCATTTCCATGCTTATATATGTTCACGATAAAATGTTTCAGCAATCATGCACATCGCGGCTTGGCACCGACTTATTCCACTATAACGGCATCGTCAGTCAGGGAGCAGGCCCTGCTGGGAGCCCAGGGCGGGTCATTAGTCAGATGGCAGATAAAATGGCCACAAGCGGCCATATCGGCCGCAAAGCGCGCTTTAATTGTAGCCTGTTATTAATAGTAGCCGATTACATCGAGCCCCATTGTGGAGCAAATAATCAACTATTTACGATCGTTTAATTACGGAATCAGTTATATTAGATGGCTACTCTAATGGAGTTATGTCGAAACATTTGAATAATATGTCATGTTTTATGAAGTTGTAAATCATTCAAACACAACAATAACCGACTTCGTGCGAGTCGGACTCGCGCACGAGAGGTTCCGTATCATTATCTATTAAATATTAGATACTAAATTATAACCGTTTTGAAGTGAAAACCTCTTTAGCGGCGTTGTGCACTTTTTTGGAATGGGTAAAAAATTATAAACTTTCGTCCGCACAAAAACATAATCTCAGATCACGATTAAAACTGAGATATAAATAAACTGTACATTATGAAAGTACGGAGGACGGGTCTGAGCAGTGGTCTGTTGTGATGTCTGCGGGGTACGATGCGCCAAATGTTGTGGTGTCGGGAGTTTGTCTGGGATTCTCCAGATCAATCACCCTCTGGTGCAGCATCGTTGTTAGTGTTGTTGGGTTTAATATTACATCACCTCGCTCAACTGCCGTCTTCCTTCCTATTCACTAAGTTTTTTTTAAGTGAATAGGCTTTTAACAAACTAGCGTGCTTAACATTAACGATTGCATAACTGCTTACCATCAGGCGGGATTGCAGTCAAGCACTAGTTTATAATGACTAAAAAAAAGTCACGGCCGACAAAATGCATAACGATTCCAGTTCACCCACAAATGGGGCTATACAAACGGCTAACAAAAATCCACACTGGATCGCCGTATCACGTATCCATCGCTACATTAGAGGGATTAATGTCCAATAAAGTGGCAGTTTACCGGCAATGAACGATCCATCACCGCGTCGCATCGCTCGTTGCTCATATTAGACTCATATTGGGTAACAGCATTTACCGCAAAACTATTTTCATAAATGAAATGACCTGTGAAAATAGTTGAACCATAAAGTTGAAGTTATTAGAATATTGCTTTTTGTCATTTTAGTCAAGAGTACTTACTGTACGCGAGGTTTCATATATTACTTAGTACTATTTGTAAGTGATTAATGAAGTCGCGAGCCAAAGAAACGGTTTTGAATCACAGACTCGAATATTTCAAAACAGTTGTATTTTTTTTTAGTTATTCGTTATTGTTTGGATTTTTTATGAACATAGACGAGAATATTACGACTTTTGAAGATATTACTATTTGATTTCAGGTAAGCTCAGACTCGATCATAGATCGCGCCAACAAGCTAGACATCGCCGGGGTGCTGAATCTAGAAATGGTCGACAATTTCATCTACCTATCTGGGGTCTAGTACATATGGGCAACAATGGTTCATGGGAATTGGAAATAAGTAGACGAATAGGAACGGGCAGAAATGCTATGTCTCAGATTTACGAATATGGCGTGACCCCAACATGTTACGGAAGACTAAGATGAAACTCATAAGATCTCTCATCTTCCCAATCTTCAGCTTTTTTTTTTAATTTTATAAACTAGTGCTTGACTGCAATCCCGCCTCATGGTAAGCAGTGATGCAATCGTTGATGGTAAAGCGCAATAGTTTATTAAGCCTATTCACTTAAAAAACTTAGGAATAGGAAGGATGACGGCAGTTGAGCAAGGTGATGCAATGTTAAACCCAAGACCAACACGACCAATGATGCTGCGCCAGAGGGAGATTGATCTGGAGACTCTCCACTACCAAACTCCCGACACAACAACCTTTGGTGCATCGTACCCGGCACACATCGCAACACAACTGCTCAGACACGTCCTCCGTGCGGCTTCATCAGGCATCATGCCGGAATACGACGAATCGCTTGGCGGCAAGACCTTGTCTGGTGGGTGGTAACTTTTGCAGGCAGCCGATGTTATGGCCTACCTATGCTGAATAGCCCAGCTATATTTCGGAGAAATGGACAGTGAAGAAAGCCGATCGAGACCACATTGACGCTTTCGAGGTGTGGTGCTGGAGAAAGATGCTTTAAATTCTTTGGACAGCATTCCGCACTAATCAATCAATCCTTCGAGAGTTGGTTGTCACATTAAGACTCGCCTCTGTCTGCCTTCAAATAATTTTGGAATATTTTGTCCATATTGCCAAAAAGGATGGAGAAAATATGGAACATCTAATGGTTACTGGGAAGGTGGATGGACGACGTTCTCGAGGTCGCAGTTCAGTAAGGTGGAGTGACCAAATTCGTTAATCTCTGGACACCGGCTTGCATGATTCTATACTCCCGGTCAGGGATCATAACAGACGACGAACTATTGTGAAGATGAGGATAATCGCACATCACGACCCTCAGTAATGAGAAAATGACTTGAGGAGGAGAAGGAAGCTCAGACTAAAGCCGACAATAGTACAATTCGCATAAATATAGGAGTGTAGAAAAATGTTGTCGACTCTTAATAAGTTACAGAACTGCATTTAGTTTTCAGTCTATCGCTCTCTGTTAAACGACGCTACATTTATCATTGAGCGTGCCATTGTGAGGTACCTTACATAAGCTCATGATTATTGAAAGTGGAGGCAACACCTGTTAGGGACTCCTCGCCTACAATCGTAACATTAAACACAAATACTCGTACAGTTTGAGTTACGCTACTCGACACTTACAGATTCGTGAGTAGGGGTCGAGGAGAAGCATTCAAAGTGTTCGAATTCTGTTATTAATTTCCTTTGTAATACTGAATAATTGAAACTTGGGATAATTGTTATGTAACGGTATCTATAACGCCACATGCGAACAACGAGTCATACTGCCATCGTTACGCAAACTGTTGCATCGCTTAAGCAGAGTTTACAGCGCAACTAGCATAGCAATCCAGGAGTTGTCCGCTAGTAACAAGTCGCCGACTCGCTTATTGATAGACACCATCCAATAACATCATTGTGTTAATTGACTACTTCCTCCACAATTCACTTTAAAGGGCCACTTTGAAAGCGTCTGTTTTGAGCCAATTAACTTCTATATTCGTTCTGTCAATCTGTGCAAACATTACTTTGGCATATGTTTTCTGAAAACTAGCGCTGAAGTTTAGTATTGCATGGGATCGCAGCATAATGCTGAGCGACAGGTGTTTAGAGTGGATGTGACGTTTGTTTACCTCAACACTTTGTTGTTTATCTTTGTATTTTATGTTTTCACATCTAGTTTACCGTTATTTTTTCTTTATTTCATTGACAAATGATAATAAAAATTAAACTGTCAACCAGGAAGTAAATCTATTCATATTGATGTTTTTAATTGAAACTGTACCATCCACGGTACCATCGTTTGTGGCATTTTTTAGAACAAGTGCTACGTCACAATCATGGGATAAGTTTTCTAATTTGAAATGCACACAACGTCGGCACTGGGAATGAACATTCAGTAAAAGGATTTGTTATCATACCCTTCCGCTATCTGGATCGCTATTTATTCACCCTCCGACACTCTGGCACTCCGGTACTCGGCCGCACTAAACACCATGACGATATCTCACTGTAATAGTCACTGGCACAAGCACCGCTCACAAGCTTTATTTTGGACACACTCTACTATCCTCAAAGGAAACTTCTTAGTACTGTACAAAGACAGTTCAGACAAGTTTATTCTCTGAGAGCGAGCGTTAGCATAAAATCATAATTTTACGAAAGATAAACCGCAGCCAAATACCTACCTAAGCGTTTTTACAAAATCGATTGTCAAGCTCTATTGAGAAACGACGCTTGTATCTGACATCTGACGGAACTGTCTCACAAAGTACTGGTAGTTTGTGAGATCCAATTATTGATCGCTGATCAAATTATTTATATGTTCCTGGGAACATATAAATAATTTGATCAGCGACGGAGCTTGGCTGATATCGAGTTTGATGAAGAGGCTGAAAAATGGGCTTGTATTAGACGTAAGACGAGATAGAGGCAAAACAACAAACATTACTTTACAAGAAATATAACAGCGCGGCGTTAAGTAAATCGTGTCATAAAATAGTGAAACGCAGCAGGATTGGCTTATCTGTCCCCGAGGGAGCGATCTGCGATCGAGACGCCCTCAGTGTGCCCGCGCTTATGGCGGAGCTGATTATTCATGACTTGGAGCAGAATGTGACGAGCAGTAGGTACCGACCGACTGCGTATCTAGTAGTTAATGGCACACACCTATTAAAAGCAGAATGAGTTCGGATAAAGTGATGAGGATCCTTATTTACGACGCTCGGGTTTATGCAGAATTTACGTTGGAATAAGTACCTGAAGATTAAGAGCCGTCCATCAATCTCTCTTTACGTCGGCGTCGCTCGGTTCTCCTGAAGGATCACTTTATAGTTGTTCAAGTTGTTATTATTGGCCGCTACTGGTTCAATTCATACTGTTTCTTGGCCATATGTCGACATACTCATTAAACGTTCAGGTTTCTAAGTATTTAATAATTTTTTAATCCTGTTTGTTTTTTTTAACTACATATATTAAATTACTTAATTTAAATCACAAGGGCGAAGTAACTCTCGAATAATTGTCAATATTGTATTCCTATAAGCAGAATAAAACACACTAATATTCACGTATTTAGTGTATTCGTAGTTCAGTTTTACAGTGTTACAGTGGGTTTATAAAACGATTTCTTATATTTACTGGAATATTATCATTCGGACTGAGCACGGGCGGCTCACCTTTGACCACGACGACCTCGGAATTATTACGATGTGGAATATTACAAGAAGCGTGATTTATATTTGTACTAGCAGCTTCCACGAGAAGTATTTCCTTTTTCCACATCATATTAAGTTTAACTGTATCTGCATAACAATTACTGGACTTGGATTTTAAAGTCTGATATCGCCAACCCATATTGAGCAAGCGTGGTGATTACGCTCAATCCTTCTCTGTATGAGAGGAGACCTGTGCGCAGCAGTGGGACGACAAAAGGTTGTTGATGATGATGATAACATAACAATTATAATCAACAGTATTTGTTCAGAGGATTGTTATTTGTAAAGCTCAGTTATATACAATTGTACTAAGTAGAGTATGATTGCCTTAACGAATATGTTAGGTTTTAGAACATTTACTGACGATTAAGTGATCACTATTATGTTAGCGCGTAATGAAATTCAGCGAGTATCATCATAATGTATGTGTATGTACCGTTTGATATGAATGTGCCCTGATTGGATTATATTCCAAGCAAGAGTATTGGGCATCACTAGACATCGCAGTGCCACAATTACTGTCTCATAATATTCTTTGTCTAATATTATCTCATCTCAGATCTCCGCGGAACTTGGGAGCGAAACGTTTTGCTTTGTAATGTACACAAGAGCGCTGATTTATTCATTAACGCCCTGAATGCGTGGCTTCTATACACGGCTTATTTAAATGATTATTGAATTAATTGCCGATTGTTAGCGACCTACTTACCGAGTCATACAATACTAACTGCGTTGTTCTATTGGTCTCATTTTCGACGAATATTAATAGTTTAGTTAATGATAACGATAATTAACAGTAATCGAAGGGTTTCTGTTCAAAACATATACATACATAAGCTTTTATTACAATTACAATGGGATAATAAAAAACTACAGAACGTCACCTGCTACCATCTTAAGTATTTTTAATGTTATAAACTAGTGCTTCATCGCAATCCTTCCTGATGGTAAGCAGTGATGGTAAAGCGCACTTGTTTATTATAATCCTGTCCACTCTAGCCTTGATGACGCTTAAATTATAATTGAACAATAAATGAAGTGATTCATTGGACACTAATTGAACTGTCTGCAGTAGCAGGCAAATAGCATACTCTTATGCATGGTTTGCATTTAAACCTAGTACCCGCACGCCGGCTGCGGATGTAGCAGTAACTAATGTTAACAGTATTCTGCAAGTACTGAAGGTGTGATGCGGCTATCAGAAGTGTTGGGTTTGGATTGTGAACTGGCGGCCCACAGATGAAATCGGTGTTGGTAATGTCGGTCGGCTCGGACTGCGCACTACATCAGTTATTCGAAACCTGTTCGAGTCCGCATATTAGTTTATCGCGTCCCCTCGAAAGGGCTAATTCCATTCAACCCTCGGTAAAGCGATTCCGTCGTCTTGCCTCAAACACCTCCTAGCGCCCTTAACCTGCAATAAGGTAACAACCATTTCTGTGGCGCTCTCGAGCTATTCAAACTGAACTATTCAGTCGTCCAAGTGTAAAAGGAATTCTCTTTGCTCAGTTTGTGGTGCCTTTCCTCGCCTATCATTTTGTTAAATTTCGTGTACTCAAAGCTCCGTCGAGTGCCGTGTTGGATTGTCTGCGTGTAATTTATTAATAAATTATATTTGTCTCGATGACATTGTATTCAAACTTAGATTTAGTAAGATGGAGTTTATCATGGTATGATCATTTCAGATGATATTGAAAAAAAGTGCGAGCGGATGTTCGGTAGCGGTCAGTTGGTTGTGCCGAGACGTCTGCAAAGTTATATGAGTAATTACGACGTTAATCAAATAGAGTGGCTTCTCTCGGAGATTGAATGTTTTATTCAGAGGCCAGCGATATCTGTGCCGAGTGCTCGGCGGCTAATGTTCGCTTTAAACCGCTCATAAAGTTTAATGCGGCCGAGCGTGGCGCGACATGATGCGGCCCAGCGCGGGATCGGCATGATGCGGCCTATCGCGGCGCGGCATGATGCGGTCCCGCGCGGGATCGGTATGATGCGGCCCAGCGCGGCGCGGCATGATGCGGCCCCGCGCGGTATCGGCATGATACGGCGCGGCGGCATTCGGCACGTTGCTGCGCCGCACTTAATTAATGCAACCGCCGCATCGAGCCCCTGCCATGCTAATCCGTTGTCGTCAACACTTCAACAGCGTCTTCGCGGTTTGCTTTAATTCGGTTATCTGCTACTCAAGAGCTTTATGAATAAAGCGACGAACATTAAAAGTTTACGACAAAACTACAGTTGAAATACATTTAAATACTTTTCAGTTATTAATTCTACTTAAAGTTTGAAGCTCCGCAGAGTTGTGTAGGTACCGGTAGAGAGCGGCTTAGCCGGAGTTCCGTTGCCCCTGATCCGCTGCGAGATAACTCGCGTCGCTCAGATCAGATAGCTGTCTAGAAGCGCTTTGCGCAACAATCCTTGTCACCACTGAAACGATCCACTCGGCTCCGATGGAGCGACAGATAAATCAAAAGTTTATCAACTGTAACAAGTCCTCGGTCCGAGTGACTGTGCATTTATGTCGCGAAACAACACTGAAACTTACTGTAGGTACAGAAATCCGTCGCGACAAATCGCATGCGTTTCAGCGCTTGCGGAGTCGCGCTATCATCGCGCCACAGTTGCGGAAGCGGGTCCACACAGAGCACTCACTGCGGTCACAGCACGACGCGCGCGGCGAGCGGGGGGCGCGCGGGGGGGCGGGGGCGCATCGCGCGACACACGTGCGACGGACTCGGCCGGCCCGGGACACTGCCGGCGCCGAGGGCGCGCGCACCCCGCTCCCCCCCGCCCGCTCGCCCCGCCCGCCCCCGCGGCGCGCGCACCGCCCAACGATCCCGAGCGCGCCCGATGCCGAACGATCTCGAGCGCGCCCGACGCCGAACGAACTCGAGACGATTTTTACATCTGCACTGTTGTGACATTGAAATTCAATTTTCGATTGAGCGGCCTTCGACGTGGCGGCGCGAGCCTCGAATGAGTTCCGGAATCGTGTTCCGGTTTCGTATTTGAATAACGAGAATCGGAATTTTTGTCGGGGGCACGAAAATTACTCGATTCGACAAGGGTTTCCTTTGTTGAGCTCCGATAATTATTTTGGAAATTTATTGATATGCCACCGATTCGGCGATAACGATTATTGATAAATGTTGCTACAGAATTGAATTCCGAACAGTCTACTATCTACCACGCGATTTCTTAATATATTATAGAACTTATTGTCTAAAGCGTTTAAATCATGACTTATGAGAAGCAAACTTTCTTAGAGTCTGTGGAAGAATGTAGCAAATAGATCATTCGAATAAACGTACAAAGTTTTCAATACACAATATAAGTACGTTTACTTTTATACTGTAAAAGTCTCACAAAACAGATTGCTCGCAACGGTCGTGCTATTTGTGAGAAAAAAGTTGCCGTAGCAGCTAACAGCGTAGCGGTATAGTAGCAGCGTAGCACCGTAGAGGCGTAGCGGAGTGTGGACGCCTGCTAATCCGTAGCGCGTAGCTCTGCGGTACTTTACAAATGGCTACGCTAAGGAATTTAATTTCGCGCATTTCTTTTATGCTATCGGATATTGTAAGGATTTGCAGCTTCCATATATCTGCTGACGACACTGACACTTAATTTTGTTCATGCAGTTTGTGTGAAAAGTTGCTGGAGGGTATGACGGGGGGAGGGGGGGTGGTTTATCTAAACGAGAGCCTTTCTATTTACCCTTATTTTAATGAAATTATATATACAATGAAACCCATCATATATTTCTGTGCATATTTTTTCTGTAGGTATAACTTTCTAGTAGAGATCTCTATAGTGGAAAGGCCCGTAACTATAGACAATTAAATGCACACTTCAACTTTAATAATATATATTATATCAGAATTATTAGTTCATTTGGTGGTTGTTTGTTCACAGAATATCAGTTTCCAGAATTGATGGAAATATTAATTACTAATTACTCTAATCGATAATTACTCACAAAGCCATCTCATAATCCCTACAATCATGAGATGTCAATAGTTACGCAGATATTGCGATTGGCAAGCGACAATCAAGACAGTCCTTTCCGTCTCTCCGGTTCAAGCACTGAGTGCTGGAGTCGAGCGAGCGCGGTGTACACGCAGGAGTAAAGTATCTCAAACGTACACTACGTGCCCAGATCCCACTCGTTCGATAATATTATTCGTATGATAATTATCCTTTTATCGGACAAAAGACGGGGTGTGACGTCAGAGATTTACTTTATTCTGCGCTTCATGTTACTCTCTCACAACACTTCCCTTATTGTGAGAGCCTATGCACAAGGGACTACGGCATCTCTTTCGAACGCATCTCTGGGAGGCATCGGTCTTCGTGGATCCCGTCACTATGTGCTGATATATGTTTGAGGCGCGCGCGCAACACAACGTGCCATCAACCCGCTGCTGATCCTTACCGTGCTCACAGAGCTGCTCGCCGCCCATAAGCCCACGTCTACGGTGGTTGGGAGTTCGATGTTGTATCCCAGCCAGAGCGTCTCTCGCGCTCCGCCTCCTCCTTTGCCAGCATCAATGCTTCACAGAAGGAGGTGACGGTCTGCAATGCATTCTCGCCCCGGACCGAAGCTTGGACCAAGGCTGGATGATCGCTGCCACGAGGACATGGCGGTGTTCGATCCAAGCGGGACAGACCTCCACCGTATGCTCCACTGTATCCTCAGGGCGATCCCTACAGTGGTGACAGTTTGGCGTTTCCCCCCGTCTTATCCAGAACAGGAATCTCCCGAAACAGAGGAGTTTTTCTATGCGTTCCTGGGCATGTTGCGGAGGAGTGCGCCCCGAGGTCCGAACGTGTTGTGGAAAAGTGCACTCCGCGGCCGTCCTCATATTGCGGAGAAGGGCGCACTGTGCTCATCAGCGTGTTGCTGAGGAGTGAGCTCGGCGCCACCTGGCGCGTTGCGAAGGAGTTGCGCCCCGCGACCTCCGACCCATCTCGACTCGCGACTATTTTATACACAACCGAACATTTCGCACAAAACCGCATTCCGTTTCCTCCTGAAGTTGCGTAGACGAATAAAATTGCGATTAGATTTTGAACGGTTTTAAATAAGGCAATTGATCTTCAGATAATGTTTGAAAGCGCATTGTTTGTGATTCCAGTTATTTTTTGTTATGTTACCGCACAACGACTATCTAGACAACGAGCTCATATCGATAAATCTATGATTCCCTAAGAAGATACTGCATTCTCTGCATTGTGAGTCAATCACCCGCCTCAAGAGTTACGAGTGTGCTGTGACTTCCGACCTTCTACCGCGGAAGCGTTCTGTTCGTCGCTAGTTGGAGGCACCTCGTTTACGAGATTGATAATATCGAAAGTAGGGGCTATTTGGGACACTTCCAGCTCGTTAGAGGAGTAATTTAAAATATTTTTTAACTAAAATATTTATTTAGAAGTGACACGGTTGTAACTAGGTATGTACTGTGTGGTGCCGGGAGGATGTCATTAGGTAATTCAAGACAAGGATCTATCATTGATAGAGGAATGAAGTGACGTCATTGATAGAGGAATGAAGTGACGTCAGTTACTCCAACAATAACACTTAATTATTTAAACTCTGGCGAATTCTATTAAGAACTTAGCTCCAGCCCAAAGCGAATTCCTTTCGGCTTAAATAAATTTCGAAAGGGAATAAAATAAACATGGGCCCGTCCGTCACGGAGGATTAGTGCGCGGCCGGAGATTAGCGAATGAAAACGTAGCGGTAACCATTGCTTGCTGATTTTTTATTGAATAAAGCGAATGCCTCCTTGTCTCGCGGTAACTCCTGCCTCCCCCTTCACCTCACCTCCCCACCCCGCACCCCCGCGGGACGGACTCGCGGAATACTTTAAAAAACAATTGGAACTTTGAACAAGTTCGAGCTCCGAGGAAATCAAGACTTGACAACTTTTTGTTTTATTGGTCAATTTGTTTTGGAAATATTAAACGTTGTTCTATCCGTCGTTCATTACGGCGCGTCTCCGACGGTTTTATTGTCACCATCTGATTACAATAGAACTCGTTTCTCTGTTGTTGAACAACATTCGCTCCCCACCTTGAAGAACCTCGCCGGCGCCGGTTTCGACCAGCTCCCGTGCAGCATTTTACCAAATTTTCTGATGTGTTTAATTTGCAGAGAAATAGGTCTCCAGATAAATTATCACAAGAAAACACATATTGCAAAGTTTATAGAAACCGTATTAGTTTCTGAATGTAAGTATGCAGAATCTGTTATATAACTTAGCTCATTGTCCTTAATTGACATGGCTGACTGTGTATATCAATTATATTAGCGATACATTCATACAAGTCTTTCCATTCATTCCGCTCCGCTTTGTCGCATGCCTAATGTGCGGTGAACCGAGACGAGCAGAAAGTCTTAATTGGCAGACTTAATTTAATATTATGCAGGCAATTGTTAAGTACGTCACCAGCACACAAAGCCTGCAGCACTCCATTTGAGCCAACGACCGCCATATGAATGAGTAAACGCTGAACGAGTTGCTCAAAGACCACGGCAACTTAAATTAACTGGGTGTGGGCGCTGTGAGCTGGTTCGAACTGGATTGCGTTTAATGGAACTGGGTAAAACTGGTGCGAGTGCCATAGGCAGAGCCAACAAGTTTAGAACAATGGTGACAGCTTAGTGATGTCACAGGCGCCTAGCGCCGACCTCTGTCCTCGCAGTTTGAGGCAGTTTGCAGATAAACTCGAGGCTCGTTGTCATAATAAGTTTAGCATCTCCGTTTTAATAGCGGAGCAAACATCCCCGTTTGCGTTGCTTAACATTATAATTATTTACTTGAACTAGCTTAGTACTAGCTTTTGACCTCGGGTTCACCGGTGGGTGTCGGAAATTATCACTATGAAACGTGGAACCAGAATAGAAATTATGTCCTTCCCTAGGATACCATCTATCTCCTTACCAAATTTTATCGAAATCAGTTCAGTGGTTTAGGAGTGAAAAATGTAACACACAGACATAGTAACTTACTGCGGACCCTAGACTCCAAAGCTGAAAAGCTTCGAATGCGTTTGGAATTAAGGCTGAGATAATGATTATGAGACAGAGTTACATACTTTCAAATTAAAATAACAAAATCTGCTCCCCGCGGTTTCACCCGCATAAGTTTCGGTTTCTTATTTATCTTTTTTTATGTATTTTTAGAAGTCATCATCATCATCAACAACCTTTTTATCGTCCCACTGCTGGGCACAGGTCTCCTCTCATACAGAGACGGATTGAGCGTAATCACCGTTAGAAGTAATTCATCCAAAACCTGCAAGAAAATGTACACTTTTATGATGAAGCCATCCATGATAAACCGTACCTTTGTAGAAGAACGGGAAGCAAACTCCATGGAGACTTTCTTTTTTAATTATGAAATATTACAGAATATTGATTACATCATTCATATTAAAATTATCCTGGTAGGAATGATGCAGAAAAACTGCGGCTTCTGGTTTAAAAACACCGTTCACGAACATGACTCATGAGTCAGCACCATTTAGCTCAACAGTTTTGAAGGGAACTTAATCAACCAAGACACATGCCACCACCAGACACTTGCCATCACCAGCGAGACACATGCCACCACCAGCGAGACATTAGAGTTAGCATGAATTTATATTTATGTGATTATTAGTTATGTACAATTGTAATTAGAGACTAACGCCAATTAAAATTGCATGCCTTCAGGCGGATTATGGAGATGCCAAACTATTTTAAGCCGAAGCCGATGGATGCGGGCAGCACAAGACCGGTCATCGTGGAAAGCCTTGGGGGAGGCCTTTGTCCAGCAGTGGACATCTATAGGCTGAGGAAGAAGAAGAAGAAACTATTTTATTTATCGATGTGAATTATGTCAAAACCCGCCACACTGTTCCCAACCCACTGCAACTCCTCGAGCAATGAAGCTCGACGAGTCCCGGAGAAACGATTCAACTGTCTTGGGTCCCGCAACGAAATTAATCAGACAAGAATAGCGGAGGAGTAAGAAAAAAGATATTTTTTCCACTTCCCTCCATAATAAGCAGGAGACAGAACAGAACTAGGCCAATCGGCACAAAGGGACATTATCGCAACTGGGAGAAGCCCAGATTGCCAAGCACCATGGAATAATATTTGATTAAGTTAATGGGTCCTAAGTAGGTATGTGCTGTTACAATTGATTCCAATAATAGGTGAATTATGTCAGTTACCCATTATCGCAATAAACGAGTTTGAATTTGAATGATATCACCTCAACCGCCAGAGCGCACTCAAATCAATGAAAGACGTACCCAGTAAATGGTAGCTTAATAGTAAGTACATAGTGCTCACATATGGGCTATTCTATACTAAGAAATTGAAACAATATAATGCAAATATTTTTTTCCAATGGTAAGCAGCTTCAAAAATATTCCTGATTGCTAATTAGTTTATGCGTTCCTATGTAGATAGTATAGATAAATGTCGATGACACGGCGTTAATATTAAGAGATAAAACCAGAAATAAATTGTTCGTAATCGCGCAACTAGGTTATAATAATGCGACTAATTGGCCTCAAAGCAATTTGTTAACTTTAGATTTAGACGGCAAGACTGAATTTATATTAATTTTTTCGCGTATAACGAGTAACTTAATAATACTAACCCTCATCTGCTTCCCATCAATGTGGATACTGTGCAATGTGGATACTGTGCAATGTGGATACTGTGCAATTACCATGTGTTAGTTACTGAATCCACCAAACGAGCTACATTAAATACCTGGAAATAATAGTGAACGACAAACTCTCTGTCACAAACATATTGAAAGCCTTATTTGAAGAATCCTTCATTAGAATATGTTTCAAATATTTATACTGTGGAATAATTTGTTTGTAATTTCATTGGAAATGTGTCCTCTTTTTCAAATAAATGATTTATTATTTTTTTAAACTGTCCAATTATATATTATTTAGTTTTAACTCAAACATCATAAAACCTAAACAGGCGGGGATCGAACCCTTGCCTCCTTGCACAGTGGCCACGTTCGCTACGCCACAGAGGCTGTCATCTCCGTCTAAAATAGTGTGTCCGGTTTGACTGGAATCCTACCCGAACATATGTGGTAGGGAAAAGGCAGGCCGAAGATATAACAATATAAATAAGTATCAAAAATTAAAAAAAAAAATCAAATTTAAATTTTTGAATTTTTAGGGTGAAAATTTTGTGCTGTAAGTACTTATAAATTTTATATAGCCACATTATACAAATATAAATACAAAATATGTGTATGCCAATATGTATACAAATAAAAAAAAAAACTAATAATATTTCCCAAAAAATAAATGTTAGGTCTTATCTCGTAGGGAGATGAAATTTTATAAAAATGGGCTGAGCCATTTCGGAGAAATATTAAGTAACATTGTGGCACTTAATTTTTATACATAAGATATTATCCATAAAAATACTTTACTTCTGCCTGCGACTTCATTTACAAGTATCCGACAAAGGAAGTCATTTTAGGTACAAATAGAGTCAGGTCCACGGATCACAATATTTTGATTCTCGATGTAATTAATGAGAGAATGTTTGGAGAGTCTTTAATTTTTGAGTAACAGAAAACTTTCGAAATCTATTAACTGACAAGATGATAAATTTTGACACGCTTGAAATCTGATATTATTGTTTAAATGGTATTATTCCAATCTTTACTCTTCTGTTCGTTGAATTATAATCTATGTAACGGGTTTGATAAGTTCGTCAAGTTGTTATATAAAAAAATTTGGCACATTTCATAGGGCGCAACATGTGCAGTCCATACACGATGTCCGACGACGCGCGACGGTTTAACATAATTTTATTAAAAATCTTGCGCTTGATTGGTATATCAACCCTTGTTTAACGAATAAACTATCTTTATAAAACAATAACTCGGCGGCTTTTGTGTGGCGCCTATTGTCTACCATAATGACGGATAAACTGGATTGCTTCAAAATTTCAAACTGTTTTCTGAATACTGTCAGTATTTAGTAAGCCTCATTAAAGTTTCAAGGAATTTCAAAATTAATTTCTAAGATAGAGTGTTTCTTTATTATTGATATTTATTTTGTTTTACAAGATTATAAACTAATTTAAAGAATTAAATGCTTGAATTATTAGGACCTAACACGTGTCCTCTGGGTAGTGCTAAACCAGCAGCAATTGCGGTGGTAGGCCGCTACCGCTACCGCTACCTCTACGCCACGGAGGCTGTCATCCCCATCTATGAAAGTCATAATTTGTGAAATCTGATCATTTATAAAGTTTTACATTTCGGGAGAGATAGCTTCCTTTTGACTTTCTTGGTACGACTTGAGTAAGTAGGTGGATTGTAAAACTCCATAAAATCTATGTGAAGTTGAATAATAAAATTTAATAATACGTCTTTGGGATACTTTTTGATTACGTAGTTGGTCGAATTTCGTTCGGAAGGCGTTCAAATCAAATGAAATCAAATTATTTATTTGCCAAAATACAGGTATACAAATATGGTTGTCAGAAATTAAAGTTGAGCCATACATTCTGTCCAAGATGGGACATGCAAAATTTAAATTATATCAATATGAAGCAACAGAGAAGAACAATAATCATTAATCAAATAAAAAAAAAACACAACAATTGAATAATTAGTTGGTTGTATGTTCGGCTTGTAGTGATAGCACTAGCACTAGCTTGGAATTCAAGCTCGATTCAAATTTAATTTTAACGTTGCGCAGCCTTTCGTCCATATAAGATAAACTACAGACATTCAACTTCGGAAAACAAGTGGAAATGCCAGCACATGTGCATGTACGAACATGTATATGAGTCGCGTCTACTTACGTTTGCGATCTCCGTACTGACCCGTCTATGTGTGCGCGCGCCAGCGTTTACTCGTTGTGCAGAACTGACCGTCTATGCTGCATGTTCAGTTTTTTTATTTTATGCTTTCTCATGCTGTTGCGAACGAAGAACGGTTTACGAGCGACGAGCGGCGAGTGGTCGACCGCAGATTGGAATGCTTTCTGGTCGATTTCACAATGTATCTTTGACAATTAATTTGGAAATAAAACCGTAAATGTAGTGACTAGGTTTTACACAATTGATTAGAAAATAGTAACTGGAGGTGGGCTAGTGCCGGTGTGGTGCACTACGGCGTCCTTAAATCTGGTCAGACGATTACTGCAGATCTCTACTGTGAGCAGCTCCACATAATGATGGATAAACTAGCCCTAAACAACCGAGACTGGTCAATCGCACAAGGTCACTGCTGCTTCAGGACAACGCGAGACAACACACTACACAACGGACTGCTACCAAATTAGAGGAGCTTCAATTGGGATGTTTAAGACATCCACCGTACTCTCCGGACCTTGCTCCAACAGACTAACATTTCTTTAGAAATTTGTTTTGTTGATTAAATAAATACCTACCTATATTATATTAAAAAAATAAACGATTTAAAAAAATAAATGGTTTTAGAAATTTGGTTTGTTGATTAAATAAATGTATTATATTAAAAAAATAAATTTTTATTCCTCCCATACAAAACGCCAATTTCATATATAAGGACCTAATAAAATAGTGGCGGTGCACCGAGTCCCCGGCCGCGGGGACGCAGGCGGCCTTCACCGCGCACAACTTGCTGAGTAAAGTACTATCGTTTTATACTTCGCTTATTTTGGACACTAATTAAAAACGCAAAATTTATTCCACTACACACATAAAGGTGATATCTAACATAGAGGCGACCACGGCGAAACATTCTCTGCTCACGTCTACGTAACGTTAACGCAGTATTTTGGTAAAATCTATACTAATATATAAAGCTGAAGAGTTTGTTTGTTTATGCGCGCTAATCTCAGGAACTACTGCTCCGATTTGAAAAATTATTTTTTAGTTAGATAGCCTATTAATCCAGGAAGGCTTTAGGCTATATAACATCCCGCTATGACCAATAGGAGCAGAGCAGTAACAATAAATGTTGCGAAAACGGGAGCTAACGCAGCCGTACATATTGCCAATAGGAGCTGAGTATAACTAATTCCACGCGAACGAAGTCGCTGGCGGCCGCTAGTGTTTTATAATTATCATCATTTATTTATGCATAAAACAATGTACATTGTTTTGAATATGTACACATGCGATAAGATGCAGATTCCTCTTGTAGAATTTTTCAAGTATCTCTGGGCAATCGCCCAATTGATCAGGATTTCAAGTAAGTTTAAGATCAGTTTTCGTTTGTATCTGGTCCGACATGACCTAATCTTAATGAATAATCAGCTTATATTTAAAGATGATAAGGATTATAGCGATCATAGATTCTACATGTCGCAAGCAGAGTTTACCGTGCAACCAACATACACACAACATTCCAACATCGGGAAGTGCTCGCCCGTCTAGTCGGAGGACCAGAAGGAAAAAGAGGAGGACCTTTTTCTATGGAGGATGAGTGAACTTAAGAACCTGTTCCTCATCGCGCTCAAGCATCAGCTTTTCAATTGCATCCAGGTAACAGGCGACGGCATAATCCATAATCGGCTGAATAAGTGTTTGTGCCTAAGACTTCTATGTTTTCAGAGGCAAAATACCCAGAAGGCATTTCAGCTAACGAAATGTGCCTCTCAGGACAGTGAAGTCAGATCTTCACTGTCCTCAGTACGCCACGAAAGTGTATAAATGCACCCAGTTCTTTATCGGTTTCAATAATGTCTATTTGGCAAAGTCATCGAGGTATAAAGGCATGAGAGATCTAATATCAGTCGCATTGCGAACTAGTTGTATTGCCTATGATCATAGCCTGGGACTTAGTTGGATTAATTTACAAACAAACAACAACAAAAACAAGAGGAACACCTTGTTCTTAAAAATGTTCTTTTTTTTTACTTTTAATTTTTATCTTCTAAAGTCAATATTCATGTCACTTTTTCGGTGAAAATCTGGCTCGCCATAAATTGTACAAATGTATTTTTTAATCGACTTCAAAAAGGAGGAGGTTACTCAATTCGACCGTATATATGCTTTTTTATGTTTGTTCGCGCATAACTTCGTCGTTTATGAACCGATTTTGATAATTCTTTTTCTGTTGGAAAGAAGACGTTCCCAAGGTGGTCCTATGATAAGGGTATCAGGGTTTGATGGTGGAAGAGCAGAGAAAACAAGGGAACCTTTCAAAAATTGCAGGGGCGACTAGTGCATTTCTTAGTATTTTCATTAAGTATTTTAAAGCACTACAATTTAATAAAGCTCTGGAGTAGATCTGATGATGGAGCCGGGAGACAGTCGAAGGAACTCCTCAACAATTCACAGCAGCTACCTTGTGGTTGTGCTTGAATAATTTGTATTGACAAGAACCTTACACCTAGATGGGTGGTGACTGTCATTAGGGAGCTGATGATGATGACAAAGGTCAGTTCAGGGAACTCCTAAACGATTTACAGTAGCTACCTTGTATTTGGACTCAATTCATTTATATTGATGAGACCTTTGCACCCATTGGGTTAAAATAATGGTCTGCAGTAAATTTGGTGATAGGCAGGCCATAGGCAGTTGAGGGAATACTTACGGGTAAAAATTAAAGTAAACAAAATTACGTCGTTTCCCAACTATATTTGCGTCAGCTTCCAGTCTGACCGGATGCAACTGAATGCATAGTACTTTTAACAACTAAAAAGAGTAAAATAAAAACTTTTTTACAAAAAAACAACCGACTTCCAAAAACCACTACAAAATGAAAAATAACTAATTTCGTAAGTCGGTGTCAAAAATGAATATACAAAGCCAAAGACACCGACTTACGAAATTAGTTATTTTGTAAAAAAGTTTTTCACATTTTATTTCTTTAACATGGATCGCTGTACTAAAATGGCGAACGCATTTAAGTTGAGAAATGTAAAAGTTTTTCCTAAATAAATAACACTCATTAGATGGAATGCTTCAATAACTTCTTCAAGAAAATGTGCGAGTATTCAGTCTAAGTAACATACACATATCTTTATATTATTTGTTATTTATAGGTAATGTTGTTCTTGTTTAATTTTTTAGTCTTGTTCGCTCCCTCCATTCATATATTGTCTACGTTTGAATGACGTTACTTTCAGACTTCAGTCTAAAAGAAAAATATAAATCAAATTGATACATTTAATGTAATATTCAAATAGTCAAACCCCATAAATGCCTAGTTTACTCTTCATTGCAGTAAAACGAATTGCTTTAAACCGACAACGCTTTGATATTTTCCAAAGAAACGATTTTGAAATTGAGTGAAAAATTTAATTAGTCTTCAGTATTAAAATACCTTCTTGGTCGGAGCTCAAAGGTTTAATGATTAAATTATCACTACATTTTGATTTTAGTTGTATAATAGAATAAGTTAATTATTGATGTCTTGTAATGTGGCCTAGGGAGTTATATTCTTACAGTATCTTAAGAGGGGACTCTAGTGCCGAGGAATTTGAAAAATATTTGAATAAACTATTGCCGTCGCGCCGCTTGAAACCTCTCCCCGTAAAGTGCGAAAGGGACAGTTGCAGCTCAGGCTGATTTTACCTACAAGAACGTTGACCAAAAGACGTTTCGTATTCCGCTGATTTCTTTATCAAAACACGACAAATCTCAATAATTTTCATAATTTTCAAAATTTATAGTGAAAGTATACCCATGCTTCTATTATTTTCTTTTTTGTCAAAAACTTATCACACTTGTCTAATAGTCGTCGGAACATCGCAGTAAAAATGGGTTATTTTTCGGGATTTTGAACTATCACATTTCTTTTATTAATTCGGTTTTGGAAAAAATCAAATGATAGGGGCACCTATAATCAAGGTGAAAAACTATACGAAAAATATGATTGCTCTAAAAGCGTTACCCACGAAGAAAATAGCGGATAACGTTTGTATGATGACAGCACAGTTGTAGAGAGATACCTGCCGGATGCTCGGGCTAGTAGGGAATCAATCCGGTCCGAAAGAGAGGCCATGGTTGAACGAACGAGTGTTGCACTGCAGACAGTCTCCGAATGGGGCAATGCCAATCTTGTAGCATTCAATGCCGCCAAAACACAGGCGTGTCTTTTCACCGCCAAAAGGAGCCCGTTCACCTTGGCCCCTACTTTTCGGAATGTGTCCTTGGAGTATTCTGACCGCCTTCAGCTTTTGGGAGTTGAGATTTCCTCGAACCTTAACTTTGGGCGGTTCATTGAGTCCAAGGCCAAGGTGGCTGCCAGGAAACTTGGCGTTATCGCAAAGGGCCGGCAGTACTTCACACCTGGGCAGCTTCTAATGTTATATAAAGCACAGGTCCGTTCGTGTGTGGAGTACTGCAACCACATTTGGGCTGGTGCTGCCAAGTGTCACCTGGCCACTTTGGATTCAGTGGAGAGACGTGCAAAGAGGCTGATTGGTGACCCTGATCTAACTCGAGTTGGTCTCCAAAGCCTAGAGCACAGGCGTAGAGTAGCCAGCCTTCGGTGTTCTATAGGATGCATTTCGGGGAGTGTGCGAGGGAATTGCATGATTTAATTCCCCCATCTCCGTTCCACCAGCGGACGACCCGTCGTACGGCTGGTTTCCACCTTTACGTTGTTAACACCATTACGATCCGGACGAAGCGCTTCGCCTCCTCCTTTATACCGCGTACATCGAGGGACTGGAACAATTTGCCCGCGGCGGTGTTTCCGTCGGACTACAATTTGAGTGTCTTCAAGGCTAGAGTGAATAGGCTCTTAATAAACTAGTGCGCTTTACCATCAACGATTGCGTCACTGCTTACCATCAGGCAGGATTGCGGTCAAGCGCTTGTTTATAATTTGTAAAAAAAAAAAAAGTATAAAGAAAACGTTACTAGAGTCCCCTATTAATGTGCCATCATAATCGAACCTGAAACGTCAACAGAAGTAGGTACTTAGATAAGACGATACAAGAGGGTACACTAGATACATATTTGGGGGAGCTCTATGAATAAATGTGACTTTGCATGGAATACCCAATGTATGTAAGTTTTATTTTCTAACAAACTGCGACAAATTTGATGTTTTGCTTTAGACCTTATCAATTATAAATACGACGGTGTAGCGTTATCTACAAAACACCACAAACAAAAAACGCGTTATACTGACGTCACACGAATTCTACATCTCGCAAGCAGAGTTTACCGTGCAATTACTATACATACAACTTCCCAACATCAACCGTTGGGCAATGATAAGAATAGTTGGTCGCTCTGATTAACTCAAGACAATGTTTGTGTTCTTTTTCCGGAATTAGCTTATTGACACGTTATATGAGTTCATATAATTTGCTTTTTTACAATGCATATAAATATATGAGCTATCACGCTCTTTATACCTGGGGTATAAAGGGCCTGGGCCTTATTTAGGTAGTAAGTTTTCACTTATTTACATTTCCATTTTAATGATTTTTGGCGTGGCGTGGCTAGCTGGCATTTGGTAAATAATTGCACTGTTGTTGTGTTTTCTTAGCACAACTATGAGTCACTCAAGTATGAGTGTGTGGGTTCGATTCCAGGTCAGGCAAGTACCAATGTAACTTTTCTAAGTTACATATATGTACTTTCTAAGCATATCTTGGACACCAATAACTGATCAAAAGGTGAAGGCAAATATCTTGAGGAAACCTGGACTTTAAGTCTGAAATCGCCAATCCGCATTGAGCAAGCGTGGTGATTACGCTCAATCCTTCTCTGTATGAGAGGAGACCTGTGCCCGGCAGTGGGACGATAAAAAGGTTGATGATGATGATGATGATAATAATGATGATGTGTTTTCTTGTGTTCATTACTATACATAATATTATATATAGTTATAGTTTTTTTTAAATGAACAGACAGCTGTGCTGCTGGGGATTTTGTTCAGCCACTTCTTCCCACCGAAAGCACTAAGTAGTGCCGAATGGCGAGTGTTTTGAGGGGATCGTCTTATCTAATACTGACGTTCAAAAGGTGCCGATTCTGAAGCAAATTTGAATAAATGACTTTTTATTTTGAGCACCCACCTGTCATAACACCCGTCTGGTCGGAGGAACCTGCCTTTTCTATGAAGGATAAGTGGACTTTACATCCTGTTCCTCATGCCTCCATGGACAGAACCCCACAGAATGCTGAGTATTCCTGAGACTCCATTCTGCTTCTAGACAAAAGGGTTATGCGTAGTGTCAGGCAGATGCAGTATCTCTCTGAATTGTTACAGATGATGTATTCCTATAGGCGCTACACCAGCTAATATCTTTTTTGCTGATAATAGTACCGGAACCCTTTGCGCGGGAGTCCGACTTGCTTCTGCGTTTTTTTTTTTTTGTCACAGTATTTTAGCGTAATGTCGTACGGCATTTTGTTGTGGGGAAATGCCGCCGATATTCAAACAATATTTGTTTTGCAGAAACGAGCTGTTCGTGCAATTTATAAATTAAGTCCGAGACACTCTCTCAGAGAAAAATTTAAAGATATTAATGTACTGACCGTGCCGTCTCAATATATTTATGAAAATCTTTTGTATGCTCATAAAAATATAAAATTGTTTAAAAAATACAGTGATGTCCATAATATAAATACTAGGAACAGGCACACATTTATTGTACCTACAACAAGGCTCAAGAAAATAGGTGACTCTTTCAGATGCCAATGTATACATTTTTACAATGGACTTCCAGAGGTGGTTCAAGATCTGAGCCTGAATAAATTCAAATCCTTCATTAAACGTAAGTTGTGTCAGAAAGCATTTTATAGTGTGAAGGATTATATTGAGGACAAAAAGGCTTGGGCTTGAGGTGCGTCCGATTTCTATACAATGATTGTTCTTTGATTTTTCCTCTTGTAGTTTTAATATGTAATTGTTTATGTTATTTATTCAAAGCCTGTATTACACATATGTAGCCAAGCATATTGTACGTTACGGAATTGTATCGCTGACAGAGGTGTTCGGCACTTGTACAGCTACACAGGAGCTAAACTTTCCACAGATTCGGGAACACTGTTGGAGCTGCTGAACCTTGGACAAAACTATCTTAGCATTGTGTATATTCAATTTCTTAGTATTGTATAATTGCATGGCAAACGTGTGAGCACAATGTACGAATGTGCTGTAAGGCATTTATTTGTTGGGTTAGTCTTTTTATTGACTTAATTGTGCTCTGGCTGTTGAGAGTATGTCGTGCTCACTCAAATGTCTCGCTGATGGTGGCGTGTGTTTTGGGTCATTGGGTTCCCTTCGATATGGTTGAGCTGAATGATGCTGATCCATACGTCATGTTCGTGAACGGACGCCGTCGGAGGGGACTGGTCATCTCTTAGCTGCCACGGCGTATTTTTATTTCTGAATTGATTTTTGTATGTTTTCCATAATGGACGCTCTCAGCGTACAATATATTTCTGCATCGTTCTCACGCGGCTGATTTCAACATGAATGATGTAATCAAATATTTGTAACAATAGCTTAAAAATTTAAAAGAGTGTCCATGGAGTTTCTTGCCCGTTCTTCTCCATAGGTACCTACTCTTTGGAATGGGCGACTAGCTTCATCTTCGACTGACCGACCTTCTGACAATTCAAAAGTGCCTGTAACTGGTTTATTTGAAATAAATGATTTGATTTGATTTGATATCACGCGAGTATTATAGCGGAATAGGGTATAAACCCTATCCCTGCAGACATAGTAAAATATCGATACCGCTAGTAACATGTATTAGAATGAACTCGTCCACATGCTACTTTAATCTACGGAAACCTTCAATATATAACAAAAACCCTGTTGATCCTTTTAGGGTCTTATACAAACACAACATTAATGAAATTATAGTTAAAACGTTAATCATTGCCTATTCGAGGAGTTAAAATCAAATAACTATTAAAATTGACATATTCGAAAAAATGTTTAGAATAACTGATTTTACAAGTACCTACATTTTTTATTATTGCTAACTAGCTTATGAGATGGGCGGCTTTCTTTTAAGCGACATAAGTTCCCGTTGAGATTACCGTGGCGCACGTGCCCACTTATTCCTTTACAGCGCCACATACCACGACCGACGCCGCCACTCTGAGAATCAGTTCCTTATCCTTAGGCCAGGTTTCCACTGACGCGGAGCAGGGCGGAACGGCGGAGGAACTTGGCGACTTGACCAATCACTATGGTCAACTTCTCCGCTCCGCTTCAATGGAAACAACACAAGCAGGGTGAAGCAGAGCTGAGCAGATATTCATAATAAAAGTACAGCTACGCGATGCGGTACGGAGGTCAACGAGCATTGGGGTGCAGAGCGGAGAACAGCGGGGCGGTGCTAATAGGATAATTCAGCTGGGCTGGGCAGCATTTAGAAAGCTTTCTCGTCGCCTGTTCCACAGAGCCTGAAGACTAAGGTCTTCAATTGATGCGTTACAACATACGGAGCTCAAATTGGACACTCATGGTTCGGTTGGTCCATTAATTCAAGGTAATGGAAAGGGCTATTCTTGGAGTCTCTCTGAGGAAGGGAGGATCCGTAATTTGCCTCCGTTGTAGTATCGAGAATTTGGTCGTGGAGGGTCTCCAGATCAATCTCCATCTGGTGCAGCATCGTTGGTCTTGTTGTTGGGTTAAAAATTGCATCATCTCGCTCAACTGCCATCTTCCTTCCTATTAATTCAGTTTTTTTGAGTGAATAGGCTCTTAATAAACTAGCGCACTAGCGCCGGAAGGACGTGTTAGACTAAAATTCACTCGAGTTACGTTACTTACCTGTGCACCAGCGCCATGGTTTATTTATTAACCAACCCGCAACCTTGGCCCTTGGCATCGGTCCTCGTGGACCCCGTCACGATGAGTTGACATCTCTTTGAGGCGCGCATGATACACAACGCGCCGTCGAACCGGGCCTGGACCTTAACGAAAACCTGCGCCTACGGTGGCTGGGAATTCGATGTTGTCTCCCGACCAGAGCGTCTCCTGCGGCGGCTTGAGGCGTGAGGGCTGGAATTTCCGCTCCCTCACGCGTTCTGCTTCCTCCTTTGCCAGCATCACTGCTTTACAGAAGGAGGTGACGGCCTGCTATGCACTCTCGCTCCGGACCATAGCCTGGATCAAGGACGGAAGCGAGAGATCAACGCCGATTGCCGCTGCGAGGACCACAGCGCTGCCCCACCCAAGCTAGGCAGACCTCCACTGAGTTGCCGGACCCCAAAAAAATAAAAAAAGACCTCCACTGTATGCTCCACCGTGTCCACAGGGATAAACTGGCGCTCTTCAACATCAACAATTGCGTCACTGCTTTCCATCAGACGGAATGGTCAAGCACTAGTATAAAGTTTAAAAAAAAATAGCAGAGGCCGTGTCCATCAGTGGATTACTGATTATTATAGGAAGACGCAGATTCCACCAAGAACATTTTTCGTATCTAACATTAATGACAGCAATGGCATTTCAAACATTGAAATGCTGCTGTCATTTTCGACGTATTGTGAACGAACAATGCTTACAATGTGCACGGACGAAACCAACAGCAACCAACCAAGCTATCAGGCAGACCGAGGAGTTAAAACAGTGACACAAAGGAGCAAGTCTTGGACTTGATTGAGCACGATCCACCGCGAAGTATGCGCTCAAAAAGACACGAACTCGGAGTAAATCATATGTGCGTTTGAAGAGTGCTCAAAGAATATTGTCGGCACCCATTTAACTATTAGCAATATTAGGTATATAATTCCAACTATGAGTCAAGATTAGATTACAGTGGATGGATACTCGTTAAAACAAAAATTTACACGGATTCATTCGGTAAAGTGTCAAACAACAACTGACAAGGTCCAGTACTTGTGTAAAAAAATAGGTAGACATTATACAGAATGCGACGCGCGGCGGCGCGGCGGGCGCCGGTACATTAACGCAGCGGCACGATAAGACATATTGGCGGGAACGTTCTATTTATATCTACATAGTTCTGCGGCATTGCTTCATACAAAATTGCAAAGGTAAGAAGTCAGTTAAATATTACGAATATTAGTAATTAAATATTTACCTATGTTAATTACTTTTGTTGAACATTTCTTAGAAATGACTTGCTCCATATAGGTACCGATTCTTAAAATGTTCCAACACTCATTCAACATATGGATGTTAAAAACATATAAATGGTTTTGTGTGTCACACAACCATTTAATTTGTTCATCTATTATATTCCCATACATACGAAAAATTTGCAAAATATAAATTGTAGATATATAAACAGTTTTTCCCTAATGGGCTCCAATGAAATAGAACGAATTCCCTTTTAAGAAAAATGTAATTTTCGTTAAAGAAATGCAGATGAATCGTATCTCACGTAGAGATTTAACTGCAAAACACTCGTAACGTTAGATTACAACAAAATAAAGTAAATGAAAAAGAAATCCTAGATTACGAACCCTCCGCACCTCTCGGGGGAGACGACTCGACTTGTTGGAACAACAGAAACATGGAATAATTCAGATGTGGAGGATACGTAGACTGTTGAGGGCTTGCAGAACTCTAAACAGGGATGTTTACTTCTTTAGAAAGTTCGCCAGCTATATGACTATATTTCATTGTAACCTGATAGGGTTACGGATTAATGACTAAGTAAAACTAGTTACGCAGGAAGGGATTTGATTCGAAGTCGTACGCAGAGTTAGAAACCTTTAGATGTTACCTGCTTACCGATCACAACTAATATGTTCACACAACTGATCAATATTGCACCGCTTCCCATAAACAGACGACCATGCTGCACTTACCAGAATCTTAATAGTAGGTCGTTAACGACCAATTTCCCTTGTTGCATTGTAAATGTCATCTCGAGGGAATGGAGTGTTATCTATGGGAGAACTCGTTCAATTTCGGCGAGCGAGGGGAAATATGAGTCGACGAAATTTTATGGCGTTCACACCGCCATGCATTTATTTGTGCAAGATCGTTTACTGCTTATGTGAAGACGTATTACAGCCCATTCACCGTCGACAGGAGGTTTCACTTTTCGGGAGAAATCTATTTATTTTTGTCGACTTTATCACTATTATTTAATAAAGAGTTTTTGTATGAGCAAGGTCTAACTTCACTTTAATAGAAAATGTTGACAGTTTAATGATGGAGTTTTATAGCAAAGAATAAGGTATTGTCTTTCATTTCTCTCAATTCAGATGATTTTAAACCAAAGTATTAAATCAGTCAAACGTCTTCAAAACGTTTTTCTATCTTGAGATATATGATATATGTAGACGTTTGTGTACCCTCTATATAGACATAGTTTGCTGACGCCTTTGTATCTTGTTATAAAAATAAACCCTTCATAAGTATTTTTTAAGATGACTGAAGGTTCGTTCTTGCTTAAATTGTAGATAGTAAAAAAAAATGGTTCCGTTCATTTGCGGGCGAGGAATAATTAGGCCAAATCCTAATTGAGACCACCGTTCTACCTGATAAAAAGAATTGTAAAGTATTTAATTCAATTCAATTTATTGCGCACTAGACAGGTGGAGTATGACATGTGCCTGTTTGTGCCCCACTAGTGGGAACATTATAGGTAGATTAAACTTCAAACTTATTGAAGCAGTCCTGATTTGCAATACTATAAATTATAGCAGATAGTACAAATGATAATGACGAAGTGTGGAAAGCCCGATTTCTGAAAACATCAGATCATAATTTTCATATTCTTCTATCAGATAGTATCCATTCTACAAGGCAATAGCCAACTCATCAGTATACACCCACAATACAATCGAGCAGGCACATAACGTATCATCTCATTTTCCTCGGCGGGTATTAAATAAGGCAGTAATGCAATCCCTGACAGCTTGCTTCTTTTATTCATCTCTCGTATCTTAACGGCGTATCAATTCATCTCGGCTACAGAACGTGTTGGACTATATGTACATCTACATCTGAGAGAGATGAATATAAGGGGTTGAGTCTGCCCTAGAGTATAGATGGAGCTGTAGAGCGCGAATTACAAAGGATGAGCGTGATAACAACAATTTGGTAACAACGAGCATGGTTGTCGTTGGGGTATATTTTAATTTGTAAAATTTATTAAATCTCATTCACATTTTTAAGACACAGGTACAAAAATGAATGACTCAACAAAATATATAAATACATTATATTAGCTCTTATTATTGATTCATGGAATGTAAGTAATATGGGCTAGTGTCACACACTCCACGAAAACGCTCGTATTTTCTGTACAGGATAAATAAATGTAGTTATAAACTTTTGTGTACGAGTGCAGCCTAGGTAAGCACTATTATGTCAACAAGACAAGAGTCGCTTCTAAATAAAGACCACATCAAAGTAAGCTTGTCTAGTTATAAAATATATACATCCACTTCGTGTTAAGCGCTGCTTCTGAAATTCATACGCAAACGGTTCTTCCTTTTCGTCCAATTAATTATCAAAGTACTTACGTTTTTCAAATATTTGTGTTACTAAAAATGTTTTTATTTCACTTGCTATTCATTATATTCAGATTTATTGATAGCTAGCAATTAGACCTGGCTGCGCTTCCATTCAATTTACTTGATGTGACATTTAAATTCCTGCACTCATATGTTTTTTTATTAGGTTCTCTAAACCCTGAAAATATTAAGAACGCCCGCGACTTTTATAAAAAGGTTTTGATTAAACACTTTATTAAAATGAGTTTAGTTTTATTCTTGTTAATCACACAATCAGACAGACATAGTGATTGTTTTAATGCTTATTTTTTTTAAAACGTCATCAGGAAAGTGGTTTTTTTTTTTTGTAAACGGTATAAATATTAATTAATTAACAACCACTAAGCCTTTTAATATTTGATCATTTTACTGGTCGGCTTTTCTCTCGGCTATTTCAATGTTCAGCTTTTATATTGGCCAGATATACCTATTTTCCTGTGCCGTGTTTCATTGGTTTATTATTTGTCAGGTGTTTTTGTGCAGTCTGATATATAATCCACATGAACTTACAGTCGCCGAGCGCGCTCATTGGACCAGTGAAGGTTCCGTGATAATTCTGTTGACTCTAGTTCCGAAATATATATCTGCTTCATACTATTATTGAATGAGCTCCCAATTATGAGCATCTTTTAAATCCCAGAACTTCCAAACTATATTTTACGAATATTGAAACAAATGGCATCCGAAAACCAACGCGTGAATTATTTTTGCGTCCATTGTTTCATTTCATTTGACGAGAGAGTTACCGACAATGTTTCCTACCCTCCTATAAATAACGAAGCACGTGCCTTCCTAATTACGGCTAATTTAAATAATTAATTTGACACATCGCAAGTAGATGTAATGTATGACAGCTTTAACGAAGAGCTTTTTCAACGAGTTGGAAAAGTATATCCCTCGGATAATACACTTTGTTTATATTAATCAAGCAGCGGGTGTGAGCGCGGCGCGGGGGTGTCTCGAGGGTGCACGTTAAATTGAGTTGTCTCCCGCGATGCATTGCACACCTTACGTGTAGTACGCTAATACAGACGGCATGGCTAGCAAACGTAGAGGTTGAGTTAAGCTCTCTCTCGTGTAAAGTTTTCACCTTTTTTGTAAAAAGGCCGAGGTAGGTATTACTCAGAGAGTGGCAAGAAATTTTATTTTTACTTAGCTGCTCTCAAGTTACCGCAATGAAAGCCATTTTCATTGCAATAATTAAAAATATTATTCTGCTTTATATTACGCATGTCAGTAACTTTGTGATCTGTATCGATTTCCATCACCGAGCCGGTCATTAAACCGTTCGCTTAGCTACCCGTCTGTGTGTATAGTCGTCAGTCGCGGGGTGCAGTCACGGCTCGCGACAAACTGTGCCACAAATATATCAGTGTAATTGCGAACCCCCCACACCCACACCAACACACCCTCGTGTAGACACACCCTAACATTACACATACACACGCGCACCATCGACTTGAACTATTGTAGTGTGATGACTAGGGGCAGTATTAGAATTATTGACATGATGTGTGTATAAAAAGATGTATTGTTAGAATTATTTTATCTCTTCGTTGTTTATAATGAAACCATATTCATCTTATTATTATATTATGTGGCAGCAGAGTATTTTTTTTATTTTAAACATTTTATAGTGCTGATAGTTAAGCGCGCTACACGCCAGAGCCCGCATAGCGCACAACCCGCCGCGGCTTATGTTGAAAGAAGCATGTCGGCAACCTTCTCCCGCGCGTTTCGCCCACCGACATGTCGACAGCTTGCCGGCGGGTAGTGTACGCAAGCACTCAGTTGCAGTTGTAGTGACGGCTTGTATTTTAACTGCCAAATAAGTTTCTGATGTCGAGCCGCCGACATGCCGCCGGTAAAGTTTTACGACTTGCAATGGCTGAAGCCGGCAACCTACCGCCGGGCGCCCGTCTTTGGTGTGTAGAGGGCTTTAGATTGCCATTCACTTGTCCATACTTGTGAATGCTATCTTACTTTTTTTTTTCGATTTTCATTATTCAGTTATTATTGTTTGTTTTTAACCTGATATTTATCTTCTCTATGAACGTCTTTTGCCGAAAGCGAACGAAGTATACATGTATCTTGGGTGCCCTTACGAACCAACACCTTACATGCATTGACAATCATACCAGAGAGAAATATATTTAATAAAATATGGAATCGTTGCGGGGAGTGATGGAGCCTGCAATCCGCAGCACAGGAGTTAAGCTGCTATAGCAATCGTGATGTAGTTTTAGATGTGGCATGGTCGACAGTACATTTAGTTTCTATATACCAAATTTTGTTAGCATAATCATCGTATACTGTTTCCACTGCTGGAACATCACGCGGGCCCACTGAATGATAGAATGTACCAGACATTCTAACATAGGTACATACAATGGGTCCGTGCGGTGTTGTGTTACGACATTTTTGATGTTATCTTTACCATTATTGAGAGAAATTTTCTCAATTTTAGTCTACAGAATTCTGAACTTCTAAGCTACAAGTAGCTATGCCGGATAAATAATTACGTTAAACTCGACAATAATTGGTTGTCCGCTAGAAATTCAGTAGTCCTTGAAACAAAACAGAATGTATTTCTAATGGAGCCTCCCTGAAAATAGAACTGGCTAAAAACCTCAGCTATTTGTGTAAAAAGGCCGCTCGGAGCGGCTCGGGTCGGCTCGGGGTATCTCGGGGCGGCTCGAAGCGGCCCGCGCCGACCGCAAGGGGTCGCGGTCCCGCGGTTGCAACAAAAAACAGCCGCTACGAGTGAGTGAGCGAACTGCTGTTGACACTGTGTCTCACTATTGTTATCTAGCGCACCTATGCCGCGTTTTTTTTTTTTTTAATAAACGTTTATATTTTATTTTTATTTATTGACCAACCAATAGTCGTTCACATTACCTATATATAATATTAAAAGTAATTATCCTTCTATATTACCTTCTACTAATATTATAAACGAGAATGTTTAATACGTATGTTTGTTACTCTTACACGTAAAAACTTCTCCATGGATTGGGTTGAAATTTGATATACAGATGGAACTAGATTTAACATTTAGGATGGTTTTCATCACCACATGCATTTATATATTGCCACGAAAACGAAAGTTGTCGGATGAAACCGCAGGGCGCAAACTAATCTACCGTAATGTATGGTAGACGTGAGCAATTCAGATTAGATTTAGCTTCGTTTCCCCTTGACGTTCATCTATACGTTACATTGACGTGGTTAATTATTTTTTACGGACTCCTTCTTGGTAGATCTGGTTATTTTTAATAACATAATCCACCCAAAGTCGCAATCCAATCGCCTAGATGTCTGATAATGACTGACAAACTTAAATTATGTTCTTTGATTCAATAAATATATTCAAAGCAACTTTTTCAATCGACAGTTATTGAAGTAAAACACAATTGCATTAGTACAGCCGCTGTACTAATGCAATTGTGTTTTTATTATTTTTTTGATTTCTTTTAGATTTATTACAGATGACGGAGACAGCCCGCGTGCAGCATTTATATAATAGTTCTTAATATATTACATTATATAATTTTGCTTTTCCTCTCGTCTTCTTAGCGTCATAACATATCTATTATTATAAATTGTATACTTGTGTGTCCTAACTGTGAATTCCCATATTAACTTCCTATGTCCCCCTCCTGTTCCTCTAACTTTTAAAAGCGGGAACAGGGGGATTAATTCATGGGAATTCATTTCTTATGTCGGTGGGAGGATAACCAAGTCTGGTGACGAATTTCTACAGTTACACGCGGGGTTGGGGCGTGTTTCCTCTCCCGCAGCACATAGTTTGCAGAATGCGCTGTACTACAGCGCATTCTGCAAACTATGTGCTGATTTCTAGCAACGCAATCAAGGTCAACTGAGCTCGCCGGTACAGTGAAGGTTATATTCAGTTTTCTTTCTGCAGTTTTATGTAATAGGGAACTATAAAATGCTCGTATATAACGTTAGTATTAACTTCACTTTATTTTAGTTCTACATTATGGAGTAATACGACTTAACTGGTGTGATTCGAGGAATCTGTTTGGTTTATGTTCATCCACACCTCGATTTCACAAGCTGTGGGGAACAGAAGGCTGTATGTTTATGGCAGTATCCACGTCTATGATATCTTTGGCGAGTATAGTTAAAACGCTTGGAACAGATATGGACATTAATGAGTTTAATCCTAGTACACGAAAATTCATGTTTTTTATTCGTTCCATTCTCGTAAAATAATACATTACTGTGAAGTGACCTGAATAATTTACAACATTACGTTGCCAAATAAATTAATAGTCGTAAATTATTCAGCACTTGTCTTACGTACCTGGCGTACGTAATTATGTAAAGGAGACTTATTTTAGCCACAATTGTAAATATGGGCTTATTTCGGATTAATCTTGGTGGTTGCTTCAGGATTAATGGTTTGGCCTACATTCTGTTTGATTACAAAATAAAATAATTATTTGGTTGTTCTGAGTCGAGAATTTTAATGGATTAAAATACCAATCCAAGTAGAAACCGATCCTAAATTTTGAGAAAATATGAAATCATTGACGATGAAAGAAATTAAACTCTAGGACATTGTGTTACAATAGCACAGAAACTTCTCAAGTTAGTCGCTCAATTCGAATAGTAATGAATTTATACATTACCGTTCCGGCACCGGTGTGTTACATTACATAATTATTATAATTGAGATGATGAGAAGAGATGGTGCAATCGTATCAAACATTTTGGTTTCGCTAATGTGTAAACGACAAGTTAGAGTATACTTGGCGGGAAACCTGGAAGAAAAACCTAACAAGATACAGATTTTAAAGACAAATTTCGTTTGGATGCATTTTCCGGTTGCGGCACAACTCACAAAAAAGCAACAATATTTGCGGACAAAAAATCTATTCGGACTGTGATACTTAGCAAAAACGAATAAATCAGTGTTGTTTTAGTAACGACCGGCAAAGGGAACGTTTCTAAAATACATTTTAATAAATAAAATACTAAACCATCAAGCCAGAGTACCTACATGTCACACTCATGAAGGTTGTGTAACCTAGAGGTGGCAAATATATTTAATTGTTTAGCGCAGGCTGTAACATCGAGTCAGGAACGTTTTCGTTATTTTACAACCCTGCTTGTGTGTACACTTATACAGTACCTTTGTTAATGTACATACTATCTACTTTATAATACATGAATTATAGCATCGCGCAAGCGTTATGTTACCATGAACTGATACATCTTGTCTACCTGCTTCTTTTTGTAAATATGTACGAATCTTTCACTGAACAATGTATTCAGGAATACATTGTTCAGTGAAATAAATGTACGAATCTTTCACTGAACAATGTATTCAGGAATACATTGTTCAGTGAAATAAATGTACGAATCTTTCACTGAACAATGTATTCCTGAATACATTGTTCAGTGAAAGATTCGTACATATTTACAAAAAGAAGCAGGTAGACAAGATGTATCAGTTCATGGTAACATAACGCTTTAATATATTTTGTAGCCAGAGATGGTAACTACCATTGAACACAAAGACTGACGACAAAGAGAAACCTGAAGTATAGAACAATGTTGACGACATCGCGCATGCGCCGCCCGAAAACAATCTACACAATCTGGAACTAGTCTAGACAATCCCCACACAATTAGTACGCAGCTAAATACTACACATACTATTATACAAATGAACATCTCCTGGGACTCGCCCCTGCTCATTATTACCATTATCTTAGGGGATCAAAAAGAAAAATACATTAACATAATGTAGGTAGTTTATCATTTTTATTACCGCGCGCGACCGTTCTCCCACGGAGCTGAGTCTCTTGAAGTAAATTCGGCGATACACAAGACCAATACTGACACAACAGCATGCATGTCCTCATGTGACTTCCATACCTTGTCGCTGAGAGGACATTTTGGATTTAGTTCCAACTTTGCCGTGAACACAGAATTTTATTTATCTATACTAATATATAAAGCTGAAGAGTTTGTTTGTTTGTTTGAAACCGATTGTTTGTTGAGTCCGATTTGAAAAATTCTTACTGCGTTGGATAGCCCATTATTCCAGGAAGGATTTAGGCTATATAACATCAGGGTGCGACCAAAAGGAGCGGAGCATATAAAACAAAAACATATCGAAACCTACGCGGCTGAAACCGCGACGCGTAGCTAGTCCTACTAATATTATAAAGGCGAAAGTTTGTAAGTATGGATGTATGGATGTTTGTTACTCTTTCACGTAAAAACTACTGAATGGATTTGGTTGAAATTTGGCACAGGGGTAGATAATAGTCTGGAATAACACATAGGCTACTTTTTATCCCGGAAAAATATGCAGTTCCCGTGGGATACGAAAAATATTAGTCCACGCGGGCGGAGCCGCGGGCGAAAGCTAGTATACAATAAATCTCATAACATTGTCTCGATTTCAAATTATTGACTGAACCTAAAACCTTTTGAAACACTCTCAGGTTCTCAGTTATTGTTCCTGAAATAGTGTTTTGCGGTAAATATGTGAAATAACAACTTGAACGAGAACAAAGCAAAAAGTAAATAGAAACCCTTTCACAAAATACGTGCACCCAATAATATAGAAAAACAGTATACAATCGTCGCAACTGGGGCAGCATTCTGTTTCTAGAGAAGAAACTCTTGTCCGACCTTACTTTAAAATACATATTTGTCGGCCGAACATACTCCAGCAGCTAGAGCAGTGAGGTCCTGCCCTTAACCCTAGCGAGCCCTAACCCGGGCGCGTATCTCGCAGTCAAATGAAAGTGTACCCACCTGCGGACTCCGTTAAAGAATTAAATTAGAGATGTGACCTTTTAATTAGGCCGTGGCGATTCGTTGGCGCGCGTAAAAGAAAATAATGAACCTCTTTGCATGGAGTTTACGAGCCCTCTCTAATTAGCTAATGCTGTACGTTGTCTTATAAATAATGCACGTTTAAATTGGAAGACATTTTAATTGTGTATGCCAATTTGTTTCAATTTAACAGAGTCTGTGTACTTTATTATTTTCTTTGGAGTTTAATTAAATCGTTGTGTTCTTGTTAGTGACTCGATCAATTAATATGTCCACTAGTAATTGGACACTTGTCAAAGAGAGACACTTTGTTTTGATTCACGAGGTCAATTTAAAAAGCCTTAAAAGCAATTATGGGTACCGTTTAACAATATGTATGAGACGCATTTCACGCCTTCTCATTTTAATTAAAAACATTGTTGTAAACTGGTTTCAATGAACTCTATTTAGTAAACCAGCAGTGGTGCCGGTGTCTACCTAAATATTATTTTCCTCTTCAGGACTTTTACAACTCAGACGGAATGGCAGGTAGCAAACATACGCGGTGTTTCTTTTATTTTAATTCTGCTACCGATACGATGAAGAGCTAAGATTTGAAATGCGAACACACACATACAAACACATATTTGTTGGTATAGGAATTTTTTCAGAGGTAATAGAAAACATTTTCTCTGTTAAACTGTTAAATTTCACAGGTTTTTGGAGACACTGATATTTGGGCCGTAGGCAACTCGTAGCGTACTTGGGTTAATGTAAATTAACAACTTGGGTTTTTAATTATCAACTCGTAGCGTACTTGGGTTAATGTAAATTAACAACTTGGGTTAATAATATTATCAACTCGTAGCGTACTTGGGTTAATGTAAATTATCAACTTGGGTTAATAATTTTCAACTCGTAGCGTACTTGGGTTAATGTAAATTAACAACTTGGGTTATTAATTATCACCTCGTAGCGTACTTGGGTTAATGTAAATTAACAACTTGGGTTATTAATTATCACCTCGTAGCGTACTTGGGTTAATGTAAATTAACAACTTGGGTTATTAATTATCACCTCGTAGCGTACTTGGTTTAATGTAAATTAACAACTTGGGTTAATCATTATCAACTCGTAACGTACTTGGGTTAATGTAAATTAACAACTTGTAAGCCCTGAGAGTGGCACGGAGTTAGATCTTCGGGCCGATCCCGTGTCACTCTCAACGCAGGGCTCGAGGGGAACCGAGTGGTTTTACTGGGTATTCCCGGCTCCGGCTGGGCGAGCCCCATCCACGCCTGTCGCCTAGCTAGCGGCGGGTACGGTGCGTAATGCATTACCACAGGTAAAAAAATAAAAAATAATTAACAACTTGGGTTAATATGATCGGAACACCGCACGAGTGTGTAGTCTTAGTCATCCCGTTCTAATTGTATGCAAAATCTACAAAAAGGCTGTTATTCCATCATCTGTGACTTAAACAGGCTACTATCCTCCCTCGGGCCAGTTGTAAACGATCCCGAACGTTACGCAACCAATGTGCCGCATTGCCGAAAATTATTACAACAGTATGTACAACTGATCACAACGACATAATCCGCGTGATTAGCGAGTGTTTGCGCTAACTGTACTAAGCTGAAAGGTACTCGTGTTACCAGCCAGCTTTAATTTAAATTGTGGAATTTGTTTTATTGATTGTGTGTCAAAGCTTTTGGTAATCCTCCCGAAACATTTTATAATTTCGGTGTTGTTTGTTCTCAAACATTTGCCCAATACGGTGACTATTTTTAGTTATTTATTTATCTTAATTCCGCAGTAGGATTGTCAGGTGAACGAGAAGTAGCTTAAAACCTTGTTACATTTTGTTGCAGCATTTTTCCAGGAATATCAATCTTTTTATTTTCAATACTAAAACCGGACACAGGTTTGCGTTCATTGTCTGTTGATTTATTAATCTGTGCAACGGAATATTCAGTTCGCAAGCTCGTTGTAAATTGAATAACTATACTAGAGGTACAATTTTATAACTACAAAGACACTACACACACTTTAGCGTTGCTCCTACAGCTTTGAAGCTGAACGTCAAAGAAAAAAATAAATAGAAGCTTAACATTTTCCTTGATTTCTTTGATGTTCCTTCACAAGCTGCATTCCGACGTGTGAAGGGTGTTGTAATTGACTGGGGAAGGGAATTACTTGCAAAGTTAAGTAAGCTTCCTACAAGTTAGTGACACCCGGGGGCTTGAGTTGCTCGGTGTGACACCCCATGCCAATAAGGACGTTACTGTGTAATCAATATCTTAGATGCACGTATGTATTTTATGAGGCGCTGACAATAGTTTTAAATGTTCCACTATTTAGACCAACGTCTAATTTTTTAAATACTATCCATTTCTTTAAATCATTGATAATATTATGTTTTCTACATAATTTAGTTTCTAAGAAATTTACTGTTGTCCTCTTTTTTAAATGATAATCTATTAAAGATGGCCTGAAACACGGGTTTGCATAAACCTACATTAATTAATAATATGTAAAATTAGACAAAAATTGTAATTAATTTAAATCATAGTTTTACTGGCACTTAAATAAGTAATAACTGTTTAATAATAATTAATTTAGAAGTACATATTATATGTAAGTGTTGAAAACAAACAATATGTTTTGTTCAAGGTTCATGAGTAGCGGGACAGAATGGAGGTAAGTACTGATCTGATCTCAATTTAAATCTATCAATAATACCTCTAACTTTCCTACATTTTCTCGGTGGTAGGCCTTAACATCGGCTGGCGGCAGAAGTTACCACCCACCAGACAAAGTCAAGCGATTCTTCGTGTTCCAGCATGATGTCTGGTGAAGCCGTATGGAGGACGGGTCTGAGCAGTTGTGTTACGATGTGTGGCGGGTACGATGCGCCAAATGTTGTTGTGTCGGGAGTTTGGTCGTGGAGAGTCTCCAGATCAATCTCCCTCTAGCGCAGCTTCGTTTGGTCGTGTTGGTCTTGCGTTTAACATTGCATCACCTCGCTCAACTGCCGTCATCCTTCCTATTCCTTAGTTTTTTAAGTGAATAGGCTTAATAAACTAGTGCGCTTTACCATCAACGATTGCATCACTGCTTACCATCGGGCGGGATTGCAGTCAAGAACCAGTTTATAATTATTAAAAAAAAAAAAATATTTAACGTTTTTAACAGAGAATTTTTTGCCTGTATTCTGTGTACCACATTCACTGACACGAAAATTTGAAAGTACTGAACCAGCAACTTTTATATACATAGATAGGTATGTATGTAATATAGGAACGGCGACCACTTTTATGTTAGTATCGGACGTTCTATTAGTACCCCACTTAGCCCTCAGCCCTTCCATTTCAACCCTTTTAACCACAACAAGGAATTCCATACATTTGTCGAAGTACAGCCAGCAAAGCAGTAAAGCAATTACCATTAAAAAGACAATTTATAGGGACATACATTATGACGTCACAGTTACAATAAAAACTATGTAAATCGTAGGTCGGCTGTCGCGCACAGAACACACATTGGTTGCGTCAAGGGGAATACGTTAACATTCATGAGTGACCCTTACTTTATTGCCCGTTTTATTTGTGAAAGAAAAAGTTAATTATGTATTCCCGTTTAATTAGGAGTTTGGGGACAAGGGCCCTCTCGGATATAATGTATCGCTCCCACTGGGAGCCCAAATAATTCAACACCTACTGGGGCCACAGCGGCCATAGGCGCCGCACGGGTTGACGTAACCTTGTTATTTTAACCCACTTTGCGATTATACATTCGTGTGTAACCCTTACATTGTGATCTGATTTCTGACACATTTTTTTTTTTATGTATATTTATGCTACGCCTTAAATGTATAAATACTTTACAATAAAGTTTATAAATTTCTTAACGGTATCCCAAAATTATAAAAAAGTTGTATCTCATATATACGTTTAAATTAATTAATCAGTATTATTTATTACAGAGCAACATATGACACGGTAATGACTACATATTTTAAAACAATGTCACTTTCTCTTTCCCTGTGTCCCTTTGTATGATTAAATCTTTAAAACTACACTGACTACAAATAGAGTGATTAAAGAGGACGGTTTATATGTATAATAACATCCATTGAATTGTAGGGAAATACTATTATTTTTGAGGTTTCTAATGTGTTGTCGTTAATAATTACATTTTTTCCGCGTTTGCAGTGAAACGTGGGCTGAACCCTACGAGATTTATAAAAATAATGAACACATTGAAAAGGTCTACAAAAAAGTTCGCGATGGTATATGTCAATCTCTTATGGATATCCTAGAATAACATTTTTTGTCATTTACTTTTTACGACAAATACCGGGTAATTTTCGAAGCGATTTTAACCAATACAGCATTAATCATTATCCAATTTAATACCTTAAATGCATAGTTGATTTAATATAGATCTATATCGCCCTACAGCCTATGATTTAAATAAATATTTTCGAAGATATTACGGATTTAAAAATTACGGGACGTAGCGACCGGCCGGGGCGGCGAGTGCGGCGCGGCGACGGGCCGCTATGATTTTATATACAACGTTCACAGTTTTTGTAGTGTATTTAGTATCAGTATTGCACCCGTGGGAAGCCAGGACGGGTCGCTAGTATAAAATAATTGGGAGAAAATACACATCACACAGAAGGAATAATAATTGTCAATAAGACAAATAAATACCTACTCAAAAGTATGTATATACATATATACATACGCAGCTATTAAAGAATATGCATTACATAATATAGCTTACTGACACATTATATAAGTTCATATAATTTGCTTTTACAATGCATGAATATGTGAGCTGTCACGCCGTTTATGCCAGGGGCTTTTAATTAGGTATGTAATAAGTTTTTACTTTTTACATTTCCATTTTAATGATATTTTATTTTTTGTTTTGCTTTTCTGGTATTTTGGCGTGGCTAGCTGGCATATTTATATATATTTTTATTTTTTCTCTTGTATTACTGTACCTACATACTATTGTATAAACTATTGTGTTTTTTCTAAATGAATAAACAGCTGTGCTGCTGGGGAGTTTCTTCCGCCACTTCTCCTTCCCAGTGTAACCACTAGGAAGTATCGATGGGTGGGCGTTTTGGGGGACTGTCTTATGTAATATTGACGTTCAAAAAGTGCTGATTCTCAGCCTAGTTTGAATAAATGACTTTCGATTTTGACATACATTCATATTAGTATAGTTGTTTGAAATAGCTTTTTAGTTGACTTTACAAACACTCAGTTTAGCATATTGAATACAAAACAATGAGTTTGTTCCGCGAAATGTTATTGTTGCTACATTTATGTAAAAAAAAAAAACTAATATTTACAACATGTACAGATATGAAAGTAGTATAACAATCATTGAGGAAGTTTAACACCGTTTTTTTTTGGCTTAATTCCAATTCGTGTGTTATATTATCTGATTACATCAATCAGATAAACTCATGTTATGCCCATTATCAAGCCCGTTACAAGTATAAAATGCTACGGTTTTTTTGCTGTACTCCACCTGATTCTTGAATTCAGGAAATCTCGTCCATTGAGGACCATTGGACTATTGACGCAGTTTATATCAAGCTGAACCACAATTATGAGTGGAAACAAAGCCACAGAATTAATGACTGCGTGTTGAAATTAATTAAGATTTTGTGTTAATATTTTGTGCGGTCAACTGTACCTGAGAGCGGTTGCAAATATCGCATTATAAATGAGCGTATTGTGCTATTTTAGGATTTGTTTTTTTATTTATTTTTGTATTTTACTTCGACAAGGCATTCTGTAGATGATCAAGGTTAAGTGGTCTTCTTTCTTTAAGCAGGTCATCCAAATAAGAAAACAAATACCTGTGGCACTCGGGGACTACCTTTACCTTTTTTTAACTTTATGCAATTAGATATATTTATATATTTTTATTTATGCAGTATTTTTTTTCTTTGATATTAATTCAAGTTTCTGCTGCTTATGTATTCGTGCGATTTGGGAGCAGCTCGTATTGGTCCGTGCGATCTTCGTACAGTCGTGCCATATTGTACATTCACGTTAAGTTTCAACTAGTCGCGGGCTCATACTCATTCATGAACGCGGCCAAAAAGCGCTGTCTCTCCTAGCATAGTGTCCAAAAAGATAGAATCAGTTATGAGCAGTTATCAAAATCTGCTGATTTTGCTAACTGCTCATAACTGATTCTATCTTCTAAACTCTGTCTAACTGCTGTTAGACCCCAGACTCCAGTGGACTCCAGACTCTAAAACTGAAAAAGCGCTAATGGAAATCGTAACATACATCGTCTTTCTTAACTATATAGGGTAATTTTTAATCCAGTGCGCAAAAAAAAAAAATGGATGGCTCAGAATCAATAACAGAATAAAACTGCAGTTTAAAAAAAAACATGTTTTATCCGCCTTAAAATCAGCAATTGATAGATACCAATTATACTTTGACTGATATTGAGACGGCCTGTTTAGTGTACTTTGGCTATTATAGCGTAATGTCGTACGGCATTCTGTTGTGGGGTCAATATTTGTTTTGCAGAAACGAGCTGTTCGTGCAATTTATAAATTAAGTCCGAGACACTCTCTCAGAGAAAAAATTAAAGAGATTAATGTACTGACCGTGCCGTATCAATATATTTATGAAAATCTTTTGTATGCTCATAAAAATATAAAATTGTTTAAAAAATACAGTGATGTCCATAATATAAATACTAGGAACAGGCACAAATTTATTGTACCTACAACAAGGCTCAAGAAAATAGGCGGCTCTTTTAGATGCCAATGTATACATTTTTACAATAGACTTCCAGAGGTGGTTCAAGATCTGAGCCTGAATAAATTCAAATCCTTCATTAAACGTAAGTTGTGTCAGAAAGCATTTTATAATGTTAAGGATTATATTGAGGACAAAAAGGCTTCGGCTTGAGCTGTGTCCCATTTCTATACACTTTTTGTTCTTTGATTTTTCCTCTTGTAGTTTTAATTTGTAATTGTTTACGTTATTTTTTTTTTACTCAAAGCCAGTATTACACACTATGTAGCCAAGCATATTGTACGTTACGGAATTGCATCGCTGACAGGGGTGTTCGACACTTGCTACACAGGAGCTAAACTTAGTATTCGGGAACACTGTTGGAGCTGCTGAGCCTTGGACAAAACTATCTTTGCATTGTGTAGATTCAATTTTTTAGTATTGTGTAATTGCGTGGCACACGTGTGAGCACAATGTACTTCATCTGTTTGTTGGGTTAGTCTTTTTTATTGACTTGATTGTGCTCTGGCTGTTGAGAGTATGTTATGCTCACTCAAATGTCCCGCTGGTGGTGGCGTGTGTGTTGGGTCATTAGGTTCCCTTCAATATGGTTGAGCTGAATGATGCTGATCCATACGTCATGTTCGTGAACGGACGCCGTCAAAGGGGACTGGTCACCTCTTAGCTGCCACGGCGTATTTTAATTTCTGAATTGCTGTTCTTTTTTTTTTGTGTGTGTTCCATAATGGACGCTCTTAGCGTACAATATATTTCTGCATCGTTCTTACACGGTTGATTTCAAAACGAATGATGTAATCAAATTTGTATCAATAGCTTGACAATTTAAAAGAGTGTCCATGGAGTTTCTTGCCCGTTCTTCTCCATAGGTACCTACTCTTTGGAATGGGCGACTAGCTTCACCTTACTGACTGACCGACCTTCTGACAATTCAAAAGTGCCTGTAACTGATTTATTTGAAATAAATGCATTGATTTGATTTGACTTATCAATATCGTAGTATTAGCGTGCGCAGGCGCGCTTTGATTGTTACTATGCACTGTATTGTGTGTACTGTGTGTGTATACTCGTAATGCGCGCCGCCGCCGTCCTTATTCCGCGCGCTCTCCACTACATAGGTAGGGCCCGTAGGCCGTAGCTCGGTGCGGCACGACTCGACAGTGATTTATGCGCGCGCTGTCCTGACGGTGCGTTTCATCATTTTGGGCGCAAACTTCGGCAGTTAACGGGCTCCGTTTACGAATTGTGTATCTCTTACTTAAAAACGCATCGGTCACTATGCCAGACTACACGGAGCGCATACCTAGGATACGAGCTCTAGGGATTGTAAACCCAATGCAAGTACTATTTTAGCAGTTACCCAAAGGTTGCTCGACCATGGACAGTTTCGTAACTCAAGCCACGCACAAGGATCTGGCAGACCACGACTGGCGGTCGATATCGAAGACAATTTATGGAATTTTTCGAGCGAGATCCCAGATCAAGTACTTACGATGCGGCATGTCGCTTTGGTGTTAGTCAGAATGCAGTATGGAGGCTGCTTAACACTTTTGGACTACACCCATATCACTACCAGCCCGTTCAGAAACTCCATGACACTGATCCAATATCACGTCGAGACTTATGCGAGTAGCTTTTAAGTCACCACGACGACAACACCTTATGGACGGATGAGGCGTTGTTTACTCGTGTAGGACTCTACAACGTACACAACGAACATTGGTGGTCTTTTCATAACCCACATTTGTGTGTGGATAATCTATACTAATATATAAATCTGAAGAGTTTGTGTTCATAATAAACGGTCGGTTTGGTAAGATATGGCCGGCCACTGGCAACACGGAGTAGGCGGGGCTAAGCGACGCGTGAGTCATCGTGAGCTCAGACCGAAAAAATTGGATCGATCGTGGTGGTCCCGTACGTGGCCTGCCAGATCACCGGATCTTACCCCTTGTGATTTTTATTTGTAGGGTGAAGTCAAATGTTGGGTGTATGTGGAGGAGGCTCAAAGCCTAGATGACCTAAAATCTCGGATTATAAACGCTTTTGACGAAGTGAAAAATGACACGGGTGTTTTAAATAAAATAAATGACAATTTATTTAAACGTGCACGTTTATGCCTTCAAAGAGGTGGACTGCGTGTTGAACAATTATTGTTAAAATACAGAGTGATTGATTTAAGATCGATTTACGTTATTTAGGGATAAGGAATTTTTTTTAGTAGATCCAATTTTTTAAATACGCCTTAATGCAGAAGTATGGACGCCAGCAGGTCAACCTACCCAGATTGTAGTAGCTTGATGTGCGGCTACTGTACTTACCTATGCATTGACGTAATGCCAATCATTTAAATTATTACGTTTTTATTAAAAGTGCACTAACTTATTTTTTCGATAAAAGAAAAATAACGCTGGAGAAAATAACACAAATTCAATCTAATCCGATTCTTAACGCGTTGTTCATAAGACATAGTTTTTAAAATACATTGTAGACTCTAATTTTATATTCATAAAATTGTACCTTATGAGCTACACTTTAAGGAAAAAAATAGATTAGAATTGCGTAAATTGAGCTCTGCGTTACTCAGCCATTTTTTTTTTATCTGGTTTGTTTATTTTTAATCGAAGCTTTAATTCCTGCATTTCGATGGTCCTAAGCCCATGAAAGTCTGAAGGAAAATTTGGAGTTACTCTGCAAATAACAGCTACCTCGAACCTGATAAAACAGCAATCTCTTGAATGAAAAATAAAGGGCGTTGACCGTAAGTATTAGGCCGCGTACTGCGGCGTACATGCGGGCGGCGCGGGCGCCCGTGGGGTACCTATGATGTTCCCGCCGTCCCCACTCCGCTGAGTATGAATGGGACCGCGTGCGGTGACCATAATATGGATTTCAAAATAAACATCTTTCGTTATCAATAAGTATATATATATATTTTTTTTGTACTAGAGGATATCAAAGTAATAATATTTTTGTCTATGAAACTTATTTAACTGTAAGTTGACAAAGTTTGCGCACTGGATAAAAAATATTCTGTATATTTCCCATACATATTAAAAATATTTTAATTTATTTTTAAGCACTATAATTTTATGGAAACGTGACATTTAACTAAATGCACACCTTTTGCCTTTTGTAAACGTTTTTATAAAAGTAATAAAATTAACTTCAGATATCTCAGGACACGGCTCTCGGACCTTGGGAAAGGGTACTAGGGGCCAACTTGCAGAGGCCGTTTAGAAAATTTTATTGATCACTAGCGGCCGCCAGCGACTTCGTTCGCGTGGTTTTAATTATGCTCCGCTCCTATTGGTCGCAGTGTAATGCTATATAAAAGCCTAAAGCCTTCTTGGATTAATGGGTTATCTAACGCAAAAAGAATTTTTCAAATCTGAGCAGTAGTTCCTAAGATTAGCTCGTTCACACAAACAAATAAACTCTAAATGTCACGTAAATGTAAAAATAAGAAAGTTTGAAAAATTGGTTTGGGTGGCTAAAGTTGACCGGTTACCAAGAACTATGGAACAACCATGGCCAAAAACAAATTTAATTAATTAATCAAACAACCCGATATCATACAAATTAAGCTCATTTATCAATTGCTGTTGACTTGTCTAGACACGCTAAGCACCCTCAAAATGATCTCATAATCTCGTCGTGTGCTTGAAATACATTATTATCTTATTTGCCGTCGTCATCACTCCCATGCGAATGTCCACATTACAGCGTTACTGTTAAGTGTTCCTATTTGAATTACTGCTATTCCGAGAAATATACTTGTGATATTGGTTCTCAGTTTTACGACAGTTCAGACTAGTTGAGACAATTGACGGCCGTTTGGCGAGTGGTTGATTTTTTACGGGGATAAATGTGATTTGTACAAAAATGTTGTTAGTTTATTATTTTCTGAAACAAAACTTTAGTGTTATCATGTATCAGGGTTCAAAATTACATAAATTAATTTATACAAAGCAGAAATTGAATGAGAATTATTTCAGACACACAAAGAGAAAATTTCCAAAGTTTTAATAACAAAATTTGGTCCGAATAATTCGGACATTGCCCAACGGACTTTATCCAACCATAAAATTAATAAGAGAATAAAGAACGCTAGCAGACTTCGAGAGAGAGGTAATGAAGTTAGCACACTGTACAATGTTAGTTATTTACGTGAATGAGTTAAATTAACGCCTGGATTATGGATGGCAGTTAAAATGTTACTTAAATATTTATACTGTTTAAGAGTTTCAGATCTATGCAGTTATTTCCGAGCTTCAAGAAGTTTTAATCAAAGAAATGTTGTAAAAGTACCTACCTATGTTATTTAGGTTACTGTATTAAAGAATTTTGGAATAGAATAAACATGTAGCCTAATAGAAATATACAATTGCTAATACTCGTACTTACAGCTCTTAAAATGATCTTAAATTGTATCAAACGTGTCTTGTCTAGAAGATATAACAAAAGCCACCGAATCTAAATAGCACTTTATTTTTTTTACTACACAAGTTTATCCACACAATGCAAATGGAATAATCGTCGTAAAACAATAGAGCTCGGCAGTCCAATAAGAATGTCGTCGGCGCAGTACTATAGCACGCACATCACGACACCCATGTAAATTGGCACACTTCGAGGGAACGTTCGGCACAATATACAAACGCACAAAAGGTCAACTGCAATTTTTGACAAGGCAAGCATAGCGCGAGTACATATTAGACTGAACGAAATAAAATGCAAGTGTTGTTTTCTGTTTGTATTCAAGTTATGCATGTAGTACCACTAACTGGTTTAGGGAACATTGTTGTTCATTATTTGTGAAAGTCGGTATCTTGATATGAGGGAGGAACTTTTGTTTCAACCGTCTTTCATTTGTAACTTTATCTTAACCTAATTGAACATTTTTCGGACCCTATTTGAGTTACAGCAGTTGAATCAATCGAGGGACTAAAGTTAGTGGAGGAATCATCAACAAAAAGTTTGCAAATTTCACCAATAGATGCTGTTTTATCTAGGAGATATATTGCCGAGTTAATAATATGAGATTTTCGATAAGAATTGAAAGAGTTTTGGATATTGTCTATTCTAAAGGCTATGTAGATGATAACTCCTTTCAGTGATAGTCAGCTGTCCATCATGGTTACAGGCATGGAGCAAGGTTACAGATCACTTCTAAAATAGTTTATAATTATTCAAGGTTTTATATCGAGTTTCTTTTTTTAATTTAGGAGTCTGATGTCTCAGCTTCGATATTTTTGATTTTGGAACGTGCTCATCAAGCATATCTTTGAGGTATTTTTATGAATGCATGTTATGTAAATGGCATAAGGTTTAAGATTGCGTAAAATGCCTTACATAACTTTTAAGCCATATATCTTGAGATCTAGGTATTGTAGAGGTACGATGTATAAATGCATTGCTAGGTTTAAATAATATTAACAACGAAGGGTTGATATCAAAATTGCTAGAATTATCAAAAAATAAAATAAAAAATAAACATGACGTGTAAAAGTGATCAGTGATCCTACTTGCTTAATAAATGATTTCATTTCATTTCATTTCATCATTTCCTGTGAACTACGAGTAGTAAGCAATATAATGCAATAGAATGTACTGGAAATCGAGCATTATTATAACTTTAAGATAGATCTGTAACAATCGATAAGCTTGCATATTTAAAGCGGTGTTACTCAGCGGACGAGTCAGTTTGCTATCGAATCGAACCAAGCAATAAGTAAAAAGCGATAATAGAGAAAACCTACAGCGACAACTCCAACGAGCACTTCAAGGACTACGTGAAGTAACTTCTGTGGTAACTTTTGTGTTGTTCTTCAACACACGTTTTGGTGCTCTTCTCAATCAGCTATGTTCTACTTGCATTGCCTACTATCAACTGTACCATCGTTATCGATATACCTCGTAACCCTTATCCAGCATTTTAGTACCCCTAGTTTGCAACAGTACCTACATATATACCATACCATACCATAGCAACAATATCATGCGATTCTGGGAAAATATAAGTACAATCAGTATTGCTAATCTTGGCATTATTTAAAGCCTTTTCTGAAGTTGTATTTAACAAGGATCTAACTTCTTACGTAAAGTAAGATCTTAGACCTTAGACCAAATAAAAAATATTTGAACTGAGTAAAATAGGTTGCCGGTGACCGGGAATTAGATGTTTTCTCCCGACTAGGGCGTCTCCTGGGGCGGTTAGTGAGGGCCGTGAGGGCGCTGAGATTCCAGGTCCTTTACGTGCTCCGCCTCCTCTTTTGCCAGCATCACTGCTTCACAGAAGGAGGTGACGGCCTGCCATGCACTTTCGCTTCTAACAATGGCCTGGACCAGGGTCGAACGCGAGAGATCTCTGCCGATCGCCGCCACGAGGACACGGGCGCCCAACCAGGGCAGACCTCCAGCGCATGCTCCACCGTGTCCTCACTGCGTTAGGGTGGGATGCCCTCAGGTGGAGAAACAATCTTAGCAGGATGCCTTACCAGATATTTGACAACTCTCATTCGGTAGGAAGTACTCTCGTCCGGTAGTTGTCAAAAATCGAGCTGAATGGCGTGAATGGCCTAATAAAGGATAACCACGATATAGTGTTGTTTGCAGATGACACTTCACTTTTATTTAAACTGAAACGTCAGCAGCAGGTTACTGATGATGTAAATAGCGCGATCTCCAAAGTAGTCCATTGGTTTAATGTTAATAATTTACTCTTAAACGAGAAAAAAACCAAATGCATTAAGTTTACTCTACCTCACGTGAGGCAGGTGGAAACTAAAGTGTTGATAAAGGGCGAAGAATTGAAATCTGACGACAGCACAGTGTTCTTGGGTATAACTCTGGATGCTAAGCTTCAATGGGGTTCACATATAGAAAAATTGTCAAAAAAGCTAAGTTCTGCTGCATACGCAGTTAGAACAATTCGTAATTTGACTGATGTTGAGACGGCCCGTTTAGTGTACTTTGGCTATTTCCACAGCGTAATGTCGTACGGCATTCTGTTGTGGGGAAATGCCGCCGATATTCAAACAATATTTGTTTTGCAGAAACGAGCTGTTCGTGCAATTTATAAATTAAGTCCGAGACACTCTCTCAGAGAAAAATTTAAAGAGATTAATGTACTGACCGTGCCGTCTCAATATATTTATGAAAATCTTTTGTATGCTCATAAAAATATAAAATTGTTTAAAAAATACAGTGATGTCCATGATATAAATACTAGGAACAGGCACAAATTTATTGTACCTACAACAAGGCTCAAGAAAATAGGTGGCTCTTTCAGATGCCAATGTATACATTTTTACAATGGACTTCCAGAGGTGGTTCTTTAAATTTTTTTTCTAAATTAGTCATTATAAAAAGATGAGGGTAGATTTGAAACAAAGTGTATCACTAGTTCAAATAAAATATTCCACTACCTCCTACTACTCAATAATCCAAAAGTATGTTTCCTACCTATGCAACATGGAAACTACGGTACAAATAATAAAACAAAAATGCGGCAAGCATTATTGCTTTAACTTTTCATTATTTGTATTTCTGAGTGCTTAATGCACTTATTAATGATCTACACTCCTGTGAATGTTCAACAGGTTATATATTCTTATTCAGCTTGTCCGAGATTGGCAGAGCCCATAGTCGGCCAATCACCTGACGCTATTTCTAATAGGTATTTTAAAATAAAGAAAAAAAACTTTTTTAACATAGCTGTATTCCATACTTACAAATTACTTCTATGCGTAAGTCGTCTCAGTGTTTTCATTTATTGTCGCTTCCATATTCTATTAAAGGTCATTTCTTACTGACCCCGCCGGGGTTATGTTACATCAGCCTGACCCCGCATTCGTACCCGCATTGACCTTGATCTTCGCCCTTTTTAACTGACTTCTAATATTTATTTTTTTATGTATGTTCCCCGATTACTCGAAGACGCCTGGACAGATTTGCAAAATTCTTTTTGTTTGAAAGGATATACTTTCCAGTTGGTCCCATAGTCACCAGGTCAGGATTTGATGATGGAAGACCAGAGAAATCAAGGGGAACTTTCAAAAATCGTATTGCCGTCTAGTGCATTTCTAAGTATTTTCAAGCACTACGTCTGGGGTAGATCTGATGATAGAGTGCTTCATTAATTTGTATTGATAAGAACTTTACACCTCGGTGATTGTGACTGTCATAAGGGCTCTGATGATGAAGACAAAGGCCAATTCCGGGAACTCCTCAGTGGTTTACAGTAGCTACATTGTATATGGACTTAATTGATTTATATTGATGAGTACTTTACACCCATGTGATTTAAAATGAAGACCTGCAGTAGATCTGATGATGAAGACTCTAGACAGTTGAAGGAAATCCTTAAAAATTTACAGCATTGAAGTTTAACATAGGACAACCACTACCTAGTCGTCACGCTTATGCAACAATCAATTATAATCAAGAGACTGAATTTAAGTTCCGTAATCGCGTCATGTCTAGCATTGTTCATACTAACGAAATCGGTTCAGTGTTCCAGTTCCATTTTGAAACTAAAATTACGGGTAAAAATTAAATTAAACAAAATTACGTCGTTAGCTTACATGCCTTTTCCCAACTATTTTAGCGTCAGCATCCAGTCTAACCGGATGCAGCTGAACAGTACTTTTCACAACTAAAAAGTGTAAAATAAAAACATTTTTTACAAAAAAAAAAGAAACAACCGTCTTCCAAAAAACACTACAAAGTGAAAAATAATCAATTTCGGAAGTCGGTTTCAAAAACCAAAATACAAAAACCAAAGACAACGACTTCCGAAATTAGTTAATTTTCACTTTGTTGTGTTTTTTGGAAGTCGGTTGTTTTTTTTTTTGGAAAACATGTTTTTATTCTGATTCACTGATTGATGGGCCTCGCACACATGCAGCGAGGCTTCATGAACTTTCACACGAATGTATTATGAACTGACCTAATGATTAGTCTCAAGTTGTTACGGATTTAATGAATTAGTTTGCTTATACTAACCTGGTTATTATCATGATGCTGTTATTTATTTCTGTTTATTTTATATTGTCCCACGACTTGCCGTGGACAGAATGGAGTGGAAAAAGGAGGCTTTTGCCCATTACAACTGTCCGTAGGAGTCAAACTAATTCCGCCACATTCTCCTCGGTCTGCCTTGCTGTCACCATACGGTTTTTTGAATGGTATTTGTTCAATTTATAACAAGGGCATAGACACACATTGTTATTTTATCTTGTAGGTAAAAGAGTACTTAGATATAAAAGTATGTAATAAAAAAAAAAAAACTTTTATTTATTGTGGTATATGTGGTTCGCTCTTTACTCTATTACCGGCACTACGGCGTTTACAGAAATAATTACACAGTGATTAATTAATTTATGTGGTTTTATTCAATATATATTACTTATGATAACAAGCTTCACATCAACATTTTATTCACAAGAACATTCAACATCATCATCATTTCATCATTTTATCAACATTTTTTTTAGTTGTTGTCGACGGATGCTTATTGGAGCCCATATCTACTACCTAATGCCGGTGTTCTTCAGGGGTCTGTTTTCTCTACAACCCTCTTCCTGCTGCATATTTATGATTTGTTGATGCCCCGAATCTAAGAGTATGCGGATGACAGCGCGGTTTTAGAAGATATCTGCCGAGTCAACACAGTCCGAAACAGTCTGGTCCGAAAGAGAGACTATGGTAGAGCGTACGAATGTCGTACTGCAGACAGTAGACGGCGAAGCCAATCTTGTGACGTTCAACGCCGCCAAAATACAAATGTGTCTGTTAACCGTAAAAAAGAACCCGTTCATCTTGGCTCCTATTTTCCAGAACGTGTCTTTGCAGTGCACCGACCGCCTTCAGCTTTTGAGAGTGCAAAGCTATGATGGCAGCCACAAAATAGGGCGTTCTTGCAAAAATCTGATGATACTTCACACCGGGACAGCTTCTAATGTTTCGTGTGGAGTACTACAGCTACATTTGGGCTGGTGCAACACAATGTCACTAGCATCTTTAGACTCAGTGTAAAGGCGTGCGAAGAAGCTAGTTCAATGAATTCAACAAAGCCTGGAAAACAGGCTTAGCGTAGACAGCCTTTTGGTGTTATAGAGGATGCATTTTGGAGAGTGTGTGCGGGAATTACATGACATAATTCCGTCATCACCGTTCTATATCGAAAGGTTACGTACTGGACGAAGCGCCTAGTCCCATCTCCGTCATCACCGTTCTATATCGAAAGGTTACGTACTGGACGAAGCGCCTAGTCTCATCTCCGTCATCACCGTTCTATATCGAAAGGTTACGTACTGGACGAAGCGCCTAGTCTCATCTCCGTCATCACCGTTCTATATCGAAAGGTTACGTACTGGACGAAGCGCCTAGTCTCATCTCCGTCATCACCGTTCTATATCGAAAGGTTACGTACTGGACGAAGCGCCTAGTCTCATCTCCGTCATCACCGTTCTATATCGAAAGGTTACGTACTGGACGAAGCGCCTAGTCTCATCTCCATCATCACCGTTCTATATCGAAAGGTTACGTACTGGACGAAGCGCCTAGTCTCATCTTTTATACCACGTACATCGAGAGACTGGAACGATTACGTCTGTGATGTTCTTTCCATCTGATAACAACTTAGGTCTCTTCAAGGCTGTAGAGAATAGGCTCTTAATTAACTAGTGCGCTTTACCATCAACGATTGCATCACAGCTAAAGTTAAAAAAGTACTTACTACGGAGGATCCTCCCGCACATCAGGAGTAGGAGTGCCGAGTGGTAACATCGTCAGGGCCTGGAGCTCTTATTTTATTGGTATAAACAATACGGGGTATACAACCACCGACTTTATTATTGTAGGTATACAAAAGACAAAATAAAAGGTGAATAGTCAGTTAAACGAAGAGATCCATTAAAGTCACACACACTCATTATGGACAACCCAATACAGCTCTGTGAATATTATATACAGCAGTGTTGTACCAAGGAAACCGAAAGTTTTGTCAGGATTAGGAGACCTCTTTACTGAATGGAATCCGAGTACTGATTGCCTCCAAATTCGGGGATCGTCATACCAAGGTCAATATTATGTCTGCTAGGGGCGAGTGCCACACGTAGAATGACCAACATATCGACTGCTGCCAGAAGCGAGTGCCACACGTAGAATGCCCAACATATCGACTGCTGCTAGAGGCGAGTACCACACGTAGAATGACCAACATATCGACTGCTGCTAGGGGCAAGTGCCACACGTAGAATGACCAACATATCGACTGCTGCTAGGGGCGAGTGCCACACGTAGAATGACCAACATATCGACTGCTGCTAGAGGCGAGTGCCACACGTAGAATGACCAACATATCGACTGCTGCTAGAGGCGAGTGCCACACGTAGAATGACCAACATATCGACTGCTGCCAGAAGCGAGTGCCACACGTAGAATGACCAACATATCGACTGCTGCTAGAGGCGAGTGCCACACGTAGAATGACCAACATATCGACTGCTTGCTTTTTTTCAAAACGAAACACCCGCGTGGCGATCCCGCTAACCCTGTTCGATGGCGCACGGAAGTGCATGTGAATTTAGTACATATTATAAATGCAATCAAATAATACAAGAATAATTTTTGTATAAAGCATACCGTTTTAAAATCAAAATAACATGTCATCAGTTGTTTTGAATAAAGTCAACACTCAATATATTATGTTACCAATAGATAGTAAAATCACTTAAATTAACTAAGAAAATAAATCATAATAAATTCTATTGACTGCCCACAATTGTACTCAACAACCGTCTCCGACAAGAAGTATGTATACATTATACACTGTGCAATCATAAATAGATAAAATCGATGATTCAAATCATACCCTGACATTTATATTTTGTACCTTCTCAACATTGGCACTTGCATCCGCATTCGCACATTCGCCTTTCAAACACTCGTATTTGCAAATGTCTAAAATATGGTATTGATAACACTCCTAAAGCACAACTACCATTGAGGTGCGAAAATGTTAAGCCATTGTTGAATACGGTAGCTATTATTATTACCATAACATCGCTTCACACCTGTTATATCCGAAGGGTAGGCAGAGGAATACCTACACAATAGTTCATCCACAATTGCATGAATATGAATATTTGCACTGGTCTGATCGTGCCTCGGAAAGCACGTTAAGCCGTTGGTCCCGGTTGCCATACGAACATCTAGTGGCAGTCGTTACGGGATGTTGGAGCCCTCAAAAGTCCAACAATTGGTCTAACTGCAATGCTTCGATGTCGCCTTCGGGTTGTGGAGGTCAGACGGCAGTCGCTTCACGGAAAAAGTCGAAGTTAACCCATATCAGCAGTTGGACTGGAAAAGCGGACCCCAGACTCCAAAGCTGAAAAAGGCTTCGGATGCGACTGGGATTAACGCTGGGATGATGATGATGAGTTCATCCACAATTCGCGTATGACCGACGAGATATTATTATTATTATTTTTATCACCACATACAACAATAGGACAAATCTGTCCTGCAGCTGTTACATCACTGAAATGAAATGAAATGAAATTAAATGAAATCGTTTATTAAGCAAGTAGGATCACTAATCACTTTTACACGTCATGTTTATTTTTTATTTTATTTTTTAACTAGATGAAGCCGGCATTTCCTAACTGACTACCTCTGAGAAAAAATAGCCGAAACAAACTCAGGGATCATCGTCTTTTTTCAAGTCCAGACATTAAAAATGAAAATGTTTACAATAATTTACCTTATAATTACGCATATTGCTTAATAACAATTAACAATGCTTAACAGAGCGAGCAGCTCAGTCCCAAGCTTTTTTGTCTTCTAAATAATCTGTGATTTTATAATACCCCTTTTTGCAAAGTTTGGCCTTTATATGGTGCTTAAATCGTTTAATGGGTAAGTTTCGAACGTCCATGGGAAGCTTGTTGTAAAAGTGTATACATTGACCCATGAACGAGTTGCCTACTCTGTGGAGACGAGTGTGATGTAAAGCAAGATTGTGTTTGTTCCTGGTATTTATATTATGAATATCGCTTATCTTCTTAAAATTCGAGATATTTTTATGAACATACATAAGATTTTCAAATATATATTGTGAAGCTACAGTCAGAATGTTCACCTCTTTGAACTTTTCTCTAAGAGATTCTCTAGGACCAAGGTTATAAATGGCTCGAACAGCCCTCTTCTGTAAAACAAAGATGGTATTGATGTCCGCACAAGTTCCCCAGAGAAGAATCCCATAAGTCATAAGACTATGAAAATAACTAAAATAAACAATTCTGGCTGTATCCACATCAGTTATCTGTCTAATTTTCTTAACAGCAAAGGTGGCAGAACTGAGTTTACCCGACATCTTCTCAATGTGAGGACCCCATTGTAACTTGGCGTCAATAGTTAATCCAAGAAAAACTGTCGACTCGACAGGGATCAACTCTACTCCATTCAGTTGAACATTGGTACTTAGCTGCCTGACATTTGAAAAATAATTTCCCTAAACTAATGGAAATTTTTATAATACCCCTTTTTGCAAAGTTTGGCCTTTATATGGTGCTTAAATCGTTTAATGGGTAAGTTTCGAACGTCCATGGGAAGCTTGTTGTAAAAGTGTATACATTGACCCATGAACGAGTTGCCTACTCTGTGGAGACGAGTGTGATGTAAAGCAAGATTGTGTTTGTTCCTGGTATTTATATTATGAATATCGCTTATCTTCTTAAAATTCGAGATATTTTTATGAACATACATAAGATTTTCAAATATATATTGTGAAGCTACAGTCAGAATGTTCACCTCTCTGAACTTTTCTCTAAGAGATTCTCTAGGACCAAGGTTATAAATGGCTCGAACAGCCCTCTTCTGTAAAACAAAGATGGTATTGATGTCCGCACAAGTTCCCCAGAGAAGAATCCCATAAGTCATAAGACTATGAAAATAACTAAAATAAACAATTCTGGCTGTATCCACATCAGTTATCTGTCTAATTTTCTTAACAGCAAAGGCGGCAGAACTGAGTCTACCCGACAGCTTCTCAATGTGAGGACCCCATTGTAACTTGGCGTCAATAGTTAATCCAAGAAAAACTGTCGACTCGACAGGGATCAACTCTACTCCATTCAGTTGAACATTGGTACTTAGCTGCCTGACATTTGGCGTAGAAAATTTAATGACTTTAGTTTTTTTTTCATTTAAAAGGAGGTTATTTACATTAAACCAATGGACAACTTTAGAGAGTGCATTGTTAACTTCGTCAAAATTTGTTAGCTGACGCTTGACTTTGAAAATAAGAGAAGTGTCATCCGCGAACAATACTATGTTGTGATTATCCCTCACGTGATGAGGTAAGTCATTAATATAAATTAAAAACAAGAATGGACCTAGAATTGAGCCCTGCGGAATGCCCATGGTGACCACAGATCCTGCAGATCTCTTGCCATTAACATCAACCCTCTGAATTCGATTATTCAGATAAGAAGTCAGAAGGTCGAGAGCTCTGTCCCTCAAACCATAATGGTACAATTACCTGATAAGAGTATCATGATGTACGCAATCAAAGGCCTTGGACAAATCACAAAAAATACCAAGAGTATCTTGCGATTCCTCCCAGGCCCCAAATATGTTCTTTAGCAACGCCACGCCCGCATCTGTAGTTGAACGACCCTTTGTAAAACCAAATTGTTTCACGTGCAATAAATTGTGTAAGTTAAAGTGCCTCAACAACTGTTTCAAAATTATTTTTTCAAAAATTTTGCTCAAAGTTGGTAATATCGATATTGGCCGAAAATTCGTGGGATCAGTTGTACTACCAGATTTGAACAGTGGAATTACTTTGCTTAGTTTCATCAAATCAGGAAATACGCCAGATGTGACACAAGAATTAAAAACAATTGCTAAGAAAGGTGCGATAACATCTATTATTGAAGCTACAGTGTATACTGACAAACCCCAATGATCGGCAGTTTTTTTTACATCAAGATCCTTAAAAGATTCTATAATGTCTTTAGCAGTCACAAATGTAAATTCAAAGTGATTGTCACATTCTGGAACACATTCTTTTAGTATGGCATAAGCAGAAGTGGAGGAAGAAGACAAAGTTTTTGTTGTCATTATTGGAATATTAGTAAAAAAATTCTCAAACTCAGTTGCCACCTCCAAATCTGCCTTTATATCTTCATCGTTAATTTTAAGATGGAAATCGCGATTCTGTACTTTGGTTCTTCCAGTTTCAGAATTTATAATTCCCCAAGTTGTTTTGATTTTATTGCCAGAAGATTTTATTTTATTTTTAATGTGTATGGCTTTTGCTGAGGAACAGGCTCTTTTAAAAATTTTTGAATAATTTTTAACAAAATCTTGAAAAGCTTCATCATGGTAAATGTTTTTTCCTGATATAATTCATACATTTTTTCCCTGCTTTTATAAATACCTGGGGTTGCCCAGTCACTAAATATAATACAGTCGCTAACAGGCAATGTTTTTTTTGTGAAAACTTTCATAAATTCACAATTAATGAGGTTAAATAGTACACTATACGCATGATCCGGATTGGCGTGATAAGGCAAGTCCGGTAGCTTTTTAATTAAATTATTTTTAAATTGTCCTAAACGATTTTCATTTATAGGAACAAAACTCACAAGTTTTCTTTGAGCTCTGACTTCACTTTTCTGAGTAAAAGTAACTAACTGGCCACAGTGATCAGATCACTATCACACACATCACAACATCACTAATAGGTACTATTACTTTTGGGTTAATATTTCTATGGTTACTTTCCCTTACTGTAGTCATTTAGATTCAACATTCGTTAGCTTGCATACATGGTCGGAAGATTAATAATATATCTCATGAAAAACGATATAATAGCGCTTAACTTATGCATTCCGTGCCTGCACATACGAACATAATGGATTAGGAATATAAAGTTATCAAAGCATAGATAACACTATAGCACAGAGGGGACGGCAGAATGCCAGGCTGATTGACAGGCCGGGCGCGGCGCGGCGGCGCGGCGGCTGATTGCAAACCTATTACAGCTGGCATTGCACTCACTAATCTCACATACTTTATTTTATTGCTGTGGGTAATGACTTAATATCTATCTGTTTTAATTACAATTCATTTGTGGAGATGCAGAAACGAGGTCACTCGGGAAAGAGGGATGATAGTGGTGACGATTAAGGGGACAAATAATAATAATTATACATGTACATATAGTAAGAAATAAGTTTGGTTGCCGAGTCGATTAACTATTAATACGATTTCTCACAGCAATAAATACTTACATATTAATATTATAAATTCGAAAGTAACTCTGTCTGTCTGTCTGTTACGCTTTTCCGCTTAAACCTCTCAACCAATTTTGATGAAATTTGGCACAGACAATCTTTAGAGAAAGAACATAGGCCAACATACAACAACATACCTTTTATTGAAAAAAAGAATGATATTCCCGAGGGAAATCTAAAAAGCGCCATATAACCAAATTCCACGCGGGCGAAGCCGCGGGCGAAGAGACCTACTCAATATTTACCTCATTAAATAAAGGACACAAAAATAATTTCGTTTGATCTCAAGCGTCATTCTCACCAAAAGGCTATTTCTACACCGCTGACCCGCATTTTACGTCCTGCGATTGGACCAGTGAACTAAAAAGGGCAGAGACACACCGGTACATAGTATTCCAGAAGCTAGCGAACGTGGTGGCATGGTGGCAAGCTGCCAGGCTATCGCGTATGTAGTGCTCAGAGCTCACTGTGCTCAGTACTGACGCCGTTATCTGTTCAGGTGCTTCGAGATCACTTGCCTGCTTGTTTTGTTTACAAGTCGCCAAATTTTTTGAAAAAATATTACTATGAGACGTTTATTGTCTACACGAGTTTGGTGATATTGACAAACAAAATGTGCAGTGGTTCGTGGTGGTTGAAGGTTCTGTGGCCTAAATCCAGACGCTGATGAAGGTGAACGCTACCTCTCATTTGGACTGGGGGCGGTGTACATCAATTTCCAGGGTCACGGTGGTAGGTTGCCCGACATCCATTACGGATGAGACCTAACCACTGGGACCATAAGTGAACTGCTAAACCAGCCACTAGAACCAATGTGGGGTCCTTTTCCACCTAAACAACCCGAAAGCATCTAAGGCTGAATCTGCTCTAAATAGTAATACGCTCTTGCTGCCACCATCGTGGGAGCCGCTCTCTTACCTGGTGTGAAGGTGGACGATAAGATCCTGTCCCCAGTCTCAGACCAGAGTGTAACACTAAGCCCCACTCGGTTTGATGGCTAGACATGTATTAATGTATTATTGACCCCGTAATAACCTAACCTCTTGACAAAAATTCTCAGTACATTTGAATCTATCCGAGTGTCACATAGATAAGTAAACCTGATAGTGTTATCAATATTTGTATTGCAGGTACATTGTTGTTTCTCCCTTCTTCGATAGTATTGCCTATTTTTTTTCTTAATCCTACTGATTGTATAAAGTCACGTTGTACCATACACATGTTCACGAGTATGTATGGTACATACGTTACTCCTTCATGCAGAAGTTGCCAAACGGAAATGGTAGAAATTTTAAACCACAGATGTTATATACCTACCAGGATTAACGTATAGGCTAGTTTTTATTGGATATCTCGTGACATCAATACCTAATATTACAAGACAATAGTTATTCTAATATTAGATCGATCTCTGTTTATATTTTTTTACATTAATAATGTAATCAACACTTTGGGACCATAATTATTTTAAATAAAAGAGTATCTTGTAATTTCTTGCCCGTTCTTCTTCGAAGGTACCCACTAAACTGTACCATCTCGTAGTATTATAGTTACGTAAAGAGCTGCCTACCCCTTAGTGTCAAGTGCGAGCGGCACGCCGGACATTAAAGCGAGTGTCGCAATGCGGGACGGTGCCGGGACGACCACCCGTCGTATATACAGGGGGTACACTACCTAATTGTGACTGACAATATTTAAATATCTGTTCTGTGACATGTCTTCATTGAATATTGTAAGACGTTATATTCAAAAAGATATCAAACTCTGTGCTATTCTTAGTTTCCATTGGAGCAACTAAATGAAACTATATTTATATTTTTTTAAATAACAAAATATATAAGCTTCGTTTTACCTCCTAATATAATTAATTCGGTTCAGCAGTTTTATCCATAGCAAATACCAATTTTTAATTAGAACAATATGAAATCGTCCTCGTCTCTCGAATCATCAGTCTTTTCACTTGAATTACACTCACTCATAAAATATATTTTCCGCAATGTAACTGAAAAGAGTAACGCCTTAAAAAAGGTGTGCATTAAATATGGCGGCACACAATTTCCCGGAACCCTTCATCTGCGTCTGACAAATGAGCTATTATTTTATCCGCTCACTTAATACACGAACACGTGAGGATTTTTCCGACTGCTCTTTATTTCATTTATATTCGGATTCTGATTGCACTGCCGAAATGGCTTTTTCATAGAAGCAAAAAAAAAATGTTTGAACGAATTCTTGACAGTGAATAGTAAATACGCACTACAAATAAATAGTTTTTTTTTTTTTGGTGTACCCGTAGTAGAAGAGGCTTACTAATAGTTGTAACCCCAATGACATTAAGAATAGTTGCTAAGTTTTTTTCATTGTGTTATGTTTTACTCTGTTACTGTACTTATATTGTATCGCAATTAGAAAATACAAGCATATACTACTCCCAAAATCATAGCTTAAGTCAAACTAATTCATGTGTTGACTGGTGTAAGAGTGTTCGGCTCACCGTGGTATGAATTAAATGAAAACCAATGTCCCGTGCAGCCGACAGACATTCCCTAGTTTAAAGTTATTATAATTTTGTTCTCAACTGCTTGTTTATCAGTCGTCCCGAGTCTCCAAAGTTGAGCTGTAATTAAAGGAGAGTAGCACGGCGCTGTTATTGTCGTTCAACTCTTACCGATGGTTAGTCGTAATCTATGACTTCCGGCGCCGACGACCGCCCGTTTATGTGATTTTCATTTTATAGCACCAACTAGCCTTTATTGGCATGTCCATTACGATTTAAAATGGTTTTGGTGGAAATTGCGGGATAAGAAAAATGTTTTCTACGTTTTCATTTGAGTTTAAAATGCAATTATGTTTGAATATGTACGTATATAAAGGAATTTGAAGCTTCGATGTATAGGGTAATGGACTGTAATTGCACTGGTGAATTAATAAAAACCACGAGCTACGATACAAGACGTGCGGTTTATTCAGAACTTGACACAAGAGAGAGATATGACAGACAAAACACCATGTTGCCATACATAAATACAACAGATAATAAAAAGTTTAATGTTGGTTTCCCAACATATTGCCGGGGAAACAAAATTCAAGAATGACCAGCAATACACATCTACTTACATTATAATTACAGTAGGCAACAATTACTTACGTGCCTAGACATTGTGGTGAAAAACAATAAGAAAAACATCATACACATTAAATGTTTTAAAAAATTACATTTGCATGGTATATAGACATGCTTAACACATAAATACCTTGTTATCGCATTGGGTCTTACCTGTAATATTAACAGATAAAGGATTAAATAAATAAATAATAAATTTTCGTGTTTTATAGAAACCAATGATTTCTTAAGTTACCTTATGGATAGAGTACTTAACTATAAATACTTAAAATAACAAAGATATGTACTACGCCTAGCCCTACGACAATATATATCTTGGGATCAGTATAAAAACTACTAGGACACAGTTATTTGTCTTCTGGACAATCTAACGGTAAGACACATATTTTCATTACAGCCCTTCTATGTGCGTGGCCGTTTGTAACTTCAACTACACGAACCTTTCCATCATCCCCTGGAAAGATATTTATAACTCTAGCTAAAGGCCAGTACATTGGCGACAAGTTGTCGTCTTTAAGTATTACAAGTGATCCCACTTTTACATTTGGTTCGGAAGTTAACCACTTAGGTCGACCTTGTAATAAATTCAAATAATGCTTACTCCAGCTTTTTCAAAAGGATAATTTTATATCGTTACAGGTTTTCCAAAATTGAGATGTAGTTATCATAGTAACATTTGCATCAAGGTATGTATTTAAAGCAGAACCAATCAAAAAGTGGCCTGGAGTAATGCATGTATAATCATTAACATCATTAGTTAGCGGCATTAGAGGTCTACTGTTTAATATGGCCTCGATTTGACATAAAACTGTATACAATTCCTCATAAGTTAAAATTGCTTTTTGTAACTCTCTTTTTAACGAATTCTTACAACCTTTTATACCACTCTCCGCCAATCCAGCAAATACAGGTGAGTAGCATGGCAAGAAATGAAAATTGATTCTCTTTTGAGCTGCAAATTGGGAAACTAATTTTTGATGTATTGGTGAATTATGCAAATTATAAAATTCATCTAACTGCTTCTTTGCACACTTGAAGTTTGAAGCATTGTCGCTGTAAATGTCAGTAGGCATTCCTCTTCTGGTAATAAACCTATTAAGACATGCAATAAAACTTTCGGTGGTTAAGTCGGATGCAAGCTCTAAATGAATAGCCTTTGTTACGAAGCATACAAACAGGCAAACATAACCTTTAGTAATTACTGGCTTTCTAATTCGGGTAATTTTCAATGGTATTGCTCCACTATAATCTATACCAACCTTTTGATATGCGCGACATGCTCTCACCCTATCAGGTGGCAATGAGCCCATTAGTTGTTTAGAGGCTTCAGCTTTTAATTTAAAACAAATTATACACTTATACAAAACTTTTTTTAACTTCTTTGAGACCATGTATTATCCAAAATCTTTGCCTTAGTGATGACAGAGTCAGCTTGGGGCCTGCATGAAAGTTTCTCAAGTGTTCACTTTGAATTATCAAGTTAGTGACGCGTGAATCCCGTGGCAAAATAATGGGATGCCTTTGGGCATATGGTATATCAGCATTATGCAACCGGCCTCCAACATGAAGCAAACCTCGGTCATCAATAAAAGGACAAAGAGCTTTTAGATTTCCTTTGCCTTACCACATCTTAATGTATGAATCTCATCACTCAGAAACTTCTGTTGCTCATATGTTAAAATCATAGATAAAGAATTATCAAGTTCCTGACTGGTTACATAATTATATTTATTTCTAACATCTTTTGACCCTGCATTTTGACAAAATCGCAATACATAAGCTAATACTCTTTGCATTTTGTTTATCTCTGAAAATTTGTCTAGAAAATCAAGACATACTATTTTTGAAATAACTGTAGTGCAAGCCATAGCACTCAAGCATGAGGAAGGGTTGTATTGTATTCGACATGGGTTTTGGGGAAATAACACGACTTCATTGAATGCTGTATATGGTCGACTGGCCAACCGTTTATTAGAAAACAGCGATCGATACACGCGCAATGTTGAGGGTACAATGTTGACACACTTTCTTACACTACCTACTTACAACATACATTACACCCTACCACTTATTCTAAACTGCTCGTATACAACTAATTTACCATTAAATACATTATTCATGGCTGGTACCTTATGACCGGTTTCCTTACACGTTTGCTTCGGGTCTCGGATGCTGTTGCTGGTGGTGGTGGTGGTATCAGTGGACTTACTTCACTATCAGGTTCGCCAACGTCAGTTGGGAGTGGACAAGTTAACATAGACCGTGGAGACTTCCTCCAAATCTGATCTATATGTCTTTTTAAAGGTGGACCATTTTCCCTACTAACCAAGTAATAACGAGATACTAAGTTCCTGTCAATTTTACCTCTAATCCACTTATCCTCCCCTCCAAAACCTCGAACCCATACGTCATCTCCTATCTCTAACACACGCATTATACCACCCGCCCTTTTGACCTGTTTCTGTTGAGCCTCTTCTACTTTTTGTTTCACGCCTTGTACCTTATTGCCAATGTTCAACAGATCTAGGCGAGACCTTAATGTTCTATGCTGCAGTAACTTCGCAGGTGACTCTCCTGTTGTACTATGCACGGTGTTCCTATACATAAATAGGTACGACTTCAATGCCGTATCAACCTCTATACCGTCCCTAAAAGCCTTTTTTAATGCATTTTTACAAATTTTAACGGCATTCTCTGCAGCTCCATTCGGTGCAGGGTGATAAACAGGCGTAAAAATATGCTTAATACCGTTAACACGCATAAATTCTGCTACTTCAACACCGGTGAAAGGAGGTCCGTTGTCCGATACTATCTCTTTTGGTAACCCAAACCGAGCTAATACATCCCTTAATACCTTAAGAACTTCCTTCCCGGTCGTTCTTTTCATTTCAAAAGCTTCGATCCATTTAGTCGACGAATCCACTATGATAAAAAACGTCCTACCATGAAAAGGGCCTAGGAAATCAACGTGTAACCTACTCCACGGCTCTGAGATATAGGGCCAGGGTTGAGGGGGTGCTTTCGGTGGGGCTGGAGCTTCCAACCGACATGTATTGCATTCCTGACATACGCGTTCAATGTCTGCATCGATACCCGGCCACCAAACGTAACTACGAGCCATTGATTTCATTTTAACAATGCCCATGTGGCTGATATGTAACTCTTTTAATATAATACTTCGCAATTCCGTTGGTATCACAACTATAGCCCCACATTACACATCCCGATTCGACGTACAACTCATTCCTTCTAACAAAATAAGCTTGTAGCTCCGCATCGGGACAAGAGCTAGGCCAACCTGACCTTATATATATCATTACTTTTCTCAAAACACTATCCGTATTCCCCAGTTTACTGACATCTTCACTGGTTATCGGTAAAAAAATCTGTACGAAATTTATATACGTGACTTCGTTCTGTTCTTTGTTCCTTGTACCCACTGGCAACCTAGATAAAGCATCTGCACCATTCTTATCGGTAGGTACGTATTGAATTTGATACTGATAACCAGAGAGGACTACCGCCCACCTTTGTAGCCTACTTGCTGCCATCGTTGGGATGCCCGTTTTATCCCCAAAAATAGAAACAAGTGGTTTGTGGTCCGTCTTGAGAACAAATTCACGCCCGTATAAGTACTGATGGAACTTCCTTACTCCAAAAATAATAGCAAGCGCCTCCCTTTGAATCTGCGAGTAGTTTGCTTCCGATGCATTTAAAACCCGCGATGCGTAAGCAATTGGACGCTCGGTTCCATCGGGCCACACATGAGCTATGACCGCTCCCACCCCCTGCGCACTCGCATCCGTCGTCAGCGTTACCGGCATGCGCGGATCATAATGCGCGAGCACCTCACTAGAAGACAACAGATCTTTAATGCTGTTGAAAACTTCCGTACAATCTTTTGTCCAACCAAACTTATTATCTTTCCTTAGTAACTCGTAAAGGGGGGTTAGCCTCATACTAATATTCCTAACGAACTTGGCGTAGTACATAACCATACCCAAGAACGATCTAAGTTCAGATACATTGGACGGTATAGGTACTTTTTTAATAGCTTCTACTTTACCTGGGCATGTCTTTACTCCATCTTTACTAATTATGAACCCTAAATAAGATACCTCATCCGCAAAAAACGTACATTTCTCTTTCTTAACCTTTAACCCGTACCGCTGTAATCTATCAAAAACTTTAAACAAGGTATCCATATGTTCTGCCTCGTCCCGGCCTGTCAAAATGACGTCATCAAGAAAAACTCCTACCCTAGGCATGCCTTCAAATATTTGTTCTATTTTTCTTTGAAATATCCCCGGACTTGATGACAAACCATATACCAAACGATTGTATTTATATAATCCCCGGTGTGTATTAATTACTGTATATAATTTCGATTGTTCATCCAGACAAAATTGTGCGTATGCTTGAGATAAATCAATTTTGGTATATTTATGCCCCGAATGTAATTTACTTAATAAATCATCTATTCTAGGTAGGGGAAAACGGTCAACCTCTAAACATTTATTTAAGGTAAGTTTATAGTCACCGCACAATCGTAGCGAGCCGTCTTTCTTAATGACTGGTACGACCGGGGTCGCCCAGTCAGATGTCTCGACAGGTGTGATGATACCGTCCCTCTCCAGCTGTTTCAGCGCTTGCTCCATACGCTCCCGCAGGGCGTACGCGAGTGGTCGCGCTCGCAAATATATCGGCCTTGCGTCAGGGCGTACACGCAAACTCACCTCACCGCCAGTAAAACAGCCGAGACCGTCAGAAAACACCTCAGAGTATCTGTAACGCAATTCATCAATATTAAAAACTTTATTACTAGTCATATTATTTATACATTGTTGATTGAGTTTATCAATAACTTCTAACTTTATTTTCAAATCGTATAACCATTCCCGACCCAATAACGGCTCTTTACCGTGGTCTATTACAAATAAATCTAACTCTTTGCAAGCATTACCAAACCGTACATAGGGTTTAATTTTGCCCCGTGGATACACCTTTTCGCCGGTATAATAGCTAAGTACTAAGTTGGATGTAATTAAAGGCAGGGTACTTAATTTTTTTTTATAAAACTCGTAACTTACACAAGAAATCCTACTACCTGTATCTACCTCCATACAAATATTTTTTTTATCTATTGAGACTTCAATATAATATGGTTTATATTTCACCGAATTATCTAATTGAAGTACATTTAAATCTACCTGTTCCAGGTTATCGAAATCATAATTATTACCAGCTGACTCCTTCCCCTCGTCCCTCACTTGTGTCCACATAAGGTCTCTGTCCTTTTTCAGTCTAGGACACATCTTCTTTAAATGACCTTCCAGATTACACACACGGCACGTATATCTCGTAAAACGGCACATACTCGTATCGTGGTATGCTCCACTAGCGGTACACGGACTTGCCGCTGGTTGCGGTCGCCTCGACTCGGCCGGCGCCGCTCGTTCACCGCGCTGACTCACCGCTGGCGCGCACTTTGTGTCCTGCCGCGGGTTATGTTCCGCTGACCGACGGCCGCGAGCCCCTGACCGTCCGCTGCCTCGCCCGGCCGCGCCAACATAGTGCGTCGCTGCTGACCCTTGCGCCGCGTCTGTGACGTCACTGCATTGACCGCCGTCCCGAGCCCGAGGTTCTACCATCGCCGCGTCAGATTCCGCGGTCTCCATCGCCACGGCCAACTGGAGCGCCTTACTGAACGTCGGTACCTCTCCCTCGAACAAGCGTTGTCGAATGACGTCATTTTCTATACCGCAAACAAATTGATCCCTGAGATTATTATCCAGAGCTTCCCCAAAATCACAGAACTTCGTCAACTTTTTCAGCACAGCTACATAAGTTGCGATATTCTCCCCTTTCCACTGTTTCCTTTGTCTGAATTTAAATCTCTCGGCCAGTACATTTGGTCTCTGTTGAAGATGACTTTGCAGTATTGTAACAATCTCATCAAATTTTAATGTAGAAGGCTTCTTCGGCGTACATAATGTGACTAATAATTCGTAACACGCACTTCCCATGGCCGTTATCAATGTTGGCACTTTTAAATCCACTTTAACATCATTCACTATAAAGTACTGCTCCAACCACTCAATGTATAAAGTCCAATTATCAGTTTCGACGTCAAAAATTTCCAATTTTCCTAAAGGCATCTTGTATTAAACGCAGTATAACACGCTATGGTCCAACTCGTCGCCAAATATTGTATATAGGGGGGTTTTGGGGAAATAACACGACTTCATTGAATGCTGTATATGGTCGACTGGCCAACCGTTTATTAGAAAAGAGCGATCGATACACGCGCAATGTTGAGGGTACAATGTTGACACACTTTCTTACACTACCTACTTACAACATACATTACACTTTACCTCAGGTAACTCCTCTGGCATGTTAAAATTTAAATTGGGTTTGTACTCACTTGAATGAATAAACTATGGTCCACTCCACCATAGGGGGTGATCAATCAGCTCATGAGGAGCCACTCCTCTGCTAAGACAATCAGCTGGATTCTCTTGCGAGCTAACATATAACCAGGTATGCATTTTTGTAAGTAGCTGGATAGCCTTGACACGATTAGCCACATACGCTTTTAATTTAGTTACATCAGTTTTTAGCCAGGCTAAAACAATTTGTGAGTCTGAATAGAGAAGGACACTTTAAATTTTTGTTTTAGCCGTCAGTGTGTCATAGACTCTACTGGATAACTTAGATGGCAATAAAGCAGCATTCAGTTCCAGCCTTGGAACAGACAAACTTTGTGAAGCAGGATTTACACGCGACTTTGAGCATAACAAGGATACCTTAACATTGCCTGCATTGTCAACACATCTCAAATATACACAACAGCCATAAGCAGTGGTGCCAGATGCATCAGCAAAACCAATAATTTGTGCAAAGCTTGATTTGTGTAAACCTACAAGTCGTTGTATAGACAACGGTGTCATTGTAACTAAGCTGGTGTAAAATGTATGCCATGCTTGAAGCAACTCTTTATCAGGTAATGAATCCCAGTCTAGTTGGGCTTTCCATAAACGTTGCATAATTACCTTAGCGCCAACTACCAAGGGTCCAATTAAGCCTAAGGGGTCAAAGAACTGACTAATAAAACTTAGAATTTCACGTTTGGTCTGTGGTATAATTACCCTAGCTTCAGGACTTGATATTACAAACGAGTCTGACTGAGTATCATAATTCATACCCAAAGTTTTTAATGAGTGATTATTTTTATGTAAATCAACCTCATCAAAATGTTGTAAATCTTGTGGGATATCTTGTAATAATTCCTTTGAGTTTGACACCCACTTGTGTAACTGAAAACTACCTAGACTTAACAATTTACAAAGCTGCTCTCGGGCTTCCATCAATTTTTCTGAGGTACTTTCCGAGAACAAAATATCATGAACATAAGTGCAATTTTTTATAATGAATGCAGCCATTGGGAAGTCATCCTTGTATTGCTCGGCTAGCCATTTTAGACACCTAGTTGCCAAGTAAGATGAACTTTTTAACCCATATGTAACAGTGTTTAGTTGAATGCATTGAACACTTTCATTGGGAGTATCTCTCCATAGAATATTTTGCAAAGACCTGTAATCTGGATGTACCTGTATGTTGCGAAACATGTTTTTAATGTCTGTTATGAAGAAATAATTATCTACTCTGAATAGTGGCAAAACATCAACAAGTTCCTTTTGTACTACCGGTCCGTTTAGCAATAAATCATTTAATGAAGTTTTATTACTGGTCTTCATAGAACCATCCATAACAACACGACATTTTGTTGTTTTCTTTTGTAAATTGAGTACTGCATGGTGCGGTAGAAAGTACACTGGATCAGTTGTTAAATTGTATAGACTGATATCAATGACACTACCATGACCTTGTCTTACATATTCATGAATGAAGTCTGAATATAATTTATGTAGGATTCTTAGCTAGTCTAACATATAAATTGTGTAATCTCTTCAAAGCCAAATGAAATGAATCTTCTAAAGATTGATTAATAGAACATAAAGATTGCTTTAAAGGTAGGACAACTTGTAATTTATTGTGCTGTGTGTCCAACTGAATAGTTTCTAAGAATATATTTTCACACAATTCATGCTCAGGAAGGGATTCTGTGGATGTTTCAGGAACTTTTTCACATGCCCAAAATTCAGAAAGTGTTTTACGAATATCAGAAGTACATGTTTCACAAAATAAGGAATCTACTGGATCTGTATTTTGAAAAGTGAAATTGCCTAACTGTATAGAGTTAGGCAATTTCATCAAATCTACTGGATCTGTATTTTGAAAAGTGAAATTGCCTAACTGTATAGAGTTAGGCAATTTCATCAAATCTACTGGATCTGTATTTTGAAAAGTGAAATTGCCTAACTGTATAGAGTTAGGCAATTTCACTTTTCAAAATACAGATCCAGTAGATTCCTTATTTTGTGAAACATGTACTTCTGATATTCGTAAAACACTTTCTGAATTTTGGGCATGTGAAAAAGTTCCTGAAACATCCACAGAATCCCTTCCTGAGCATGAATTGTGTGAAAATATATTCTTAGAAACTATTCAGTTGTACCTGCAATTACATGGCCAAACTTTGTATTAATTAATGGAGGTGAGACTGGGTTGCCCCCAGACTCTTTATGATTGAACTGGATTACTCGATGCTCAGGAGGCATCAGCACCTGAAACACGACATCAGCTCCTAATAATATATGTATATTACTTGGTTCATTGAACCTTCTGTCAGCAAGTGTAATATTAGGAGGCAAAACTAAGTTTTTAATATTAAATCTTTTTTGAGGCAACTTTGAAGTTATCTTTTCCAATATGTAACAAGAAACAGAGATCCTGACCCTTTCTTTTAATTTATTGAAGGATTGCCCTATGCCAGTTACAGCAGTGCTTGCAGTCTGTATCGGTACATTTAAGAAGTCAGCTAACTCCTTGGTCACAAATGAAACTTGGGAACCTGTATCGAGGAGAGCCTTCACATGAAACTCAGTTCCATTGCTCGCTATAAGTTTTACCTCTACTGTAGGCAATAGAACTTGCTCAGTGACAGACCCAGCCACCAAAGTGACAGGTGATGGAGCCTCTTCCTCATGGAGGAGAGAGTTGTGATCCTGTTTACAGACTTGGCACTTGAACTTATACCTGCATGGCTTATTATGGTTATTTAAACATATTTTACACCTATTGTTGTCTGTAATAAATTTTACTCTTTTATTAGCTGGCATCAGTTTAAATTGCGGACAAATAAATAGTTTGTGCATTGACTTACATAGAGAACAGCTCTTCATTGTAGGGTTGACGCGCTGTGCATTCTTCACAGTAGCAACATGGACAGCCTTTGATGCCGATGTGACCTTATCCCGTTCCACATTCTCGAGCGCTAGGGCTCGCTTTTCTAGAAATTCAATAAGGCTTGTGACACTAGGTTGTTCCTGCCTACAGAGTTCAAATTCCCTATTACAAATTAAGTCTAGCTTTTTTGTTAAAATGCAAAGTACTATAGGATCCCATTCTTCAACAGAATGACCTAAGTTCCTTAATGCCGCTAACTGTTGCTTAACTATTGACAAAAAACTTCTAATATTAACAGACGTTGATCTAGTTATAGGTTTTGTATCCAACAATAAATTTATGTGATCATTAGTGATCTTGTGTACATTATTGTACCTGTCATTTAAGATTTTTCGAGCCTCATCATATCTTTCTGAACACAAAGGTAAATATTTTATAAGATCGTGAGGGTCATCCTTCACATATGTTTGTAAGTAAAACAATTTTTCTATGTTTTCTAAGTTATTGTTTTTATGGATGAGAGCATCGAATAAACCGATAAATGGCTGGTAGTCACTGTATTTTCCATTAAAAGTAGGAATGACTACATTAGGCAACTTAATATTATGCTTAGAATTATTTGAAACATTACTTGAAGCTTCTTTGGATAGCGATTGGGATAACAGTCTTCCGATGTGAGCCAATGCGTCTAGGTACACTTTTTCAACATTGTCGTCGACTATGGGGGCTTCGGGGTATAAGCTAGCAATTTCGAGTGTGATATCCTCCCACTTATTAAACGAGGCTCGGAGGTGCTCTTCTCTAACACGCAAGGCGTGCTGATCTTATTTAGATGCATCCTTGTCCATCAGGGCGTTGGATATCTTTGTAATTAATCCTTTTGCTGCTGAACGTTTACGATGAAGCGCCGCCAAGTTCATTGACTCTGCGGGCTGAAACGCATCTTTTTCTTTCGACATCGTTCCCAACTGTATAGTTTTACGTTTAAAGAAAACACTAGTTAAATTTAAAGTTATTGAATTAGTGATATACACTGCACTTTTGCTTATAAATAGCTAATTTTCTACACACACTTAACTCGGGCGTGATCGATAAAAAAACACAACAAAGGCCGACGCGCGGACGCAAGCGCCGGCTAATATGCTCACAGCTTGCAGGTCACGTAGGTAAGCAGCGCTAGCGCCAGCTCCTTGCGGCGGCAAACTCGGCAACTATTCTGCACCAATCACACGTCGACACGAACAAAACGGTAGCGTACTGAATGTATCGCGCAAGCCAAGTGATGTCTTACGTGGCGCAAAATTTTGAATGCACCAATGGAAATGTACTTTTGGAAAATGGCGTTTTAAGATGAAATTTTGTATAGAAAAAATTGGTTTATAGAACCATGAAAATCTGGTAGCTTGGATAGCCAGATGTATGCTGCTCTTGGCGTTTGTATAGGTTCTTTTTACCAACACGCTGCACGCAGATTTTCTGGTGGCTTGTGATGGCGCCTTTCCGCACCGACGCGCATAGGCACGTGACGGACACGACTTGAAATTTGCTGCATACCACTCCTACACAGAACTCGCGGTTTCTATTACTGTTCGAAGGACCATGAAGGAATATGAGGGCTTCGATGTATAGGTTAATGGTAGTTGCACTGATAAATTAATAAAAACCACGAGCTACGATACAAGACGTGCGGTTTATTCAGAACTTGACACAAGAGAGAGATATGACAGACAAAACACCATGTTGCCATACATAAATACAACAGATAATAAAAAGGTTAATGTTGGTTTCCCAACAATGATGATATAGTCTATCGGACGGCAAACAAAACCACCATATAAAACAATAAAGTTTTGCAAGTGAGGAAGTTCCTTCTTTTGAGTACACGTAGCAATCAGGTAATTTATTAACGATTATGTTAGATACAGAGAGACTAGTAATTTGACGGCGTCCTTGTAGGAGGTGGTAGTGTAATCCTTTTTTTCCGGGGTGGAAATCCTCATAGGATGTTCGCCGCCCTGGGGTGGGCGACGGGGTCTGTCAGACTTTTACTGACTAAAACCACCCCGGTGTCTCTTCTATCACGAGCGCGCGTGGGGCCACGGGAGTCTAAATTCTTCCACGGTCACACACCCTCGTGCTGGACCGGTCCGTCGGGCCTCTTCTCCTGCACGGGGTAGTGGGGTGTTAAACTACCCCGTGCATCGGCTCAGAAGCGCGCGCGAGTGTCGGCGCGCGCTTCGCCTCGGGGTCCATCGAATAGGGGGTGGGGACTTCCCCATGTCCCTCGCCCCTGAACCCATTCATGGGAGGCGGAAAAGGGCGTTATCCGCGCTTCCTCGGCGCCCGGTGCATCTTCTGCGGCCCGGGAAGGGAGTTGAGATCTTCCTCTCCCGTTCCGCAGCCCCGTTCCTCGCAGAAGGACACCACTGCGTCCCACGACTCTGCGCTGCCGACCATCTTCATTTACTTCATTTGTGAGGACACGGCGCTGCTCTTCCCAAACTAAACACTCGGAGAGCGTTTCCTGCGCCGTGTCCTCCCCGCATTGGACGTACTGGTGGCACCAAGCGTCCGGCTCCCTGCCTAAGCGACGGAGGTACTTCCCGAAGCAGCCGTGCCCCGACAGTACTTGCGTCACCCTGAACGACAGGGAGCCGTGCCTTCTCCCGGGCCAGTCGTCGAGTACTGGCCGGATCGCCTCGACGGTAGCGAGGCAGGGCGCATAAGCCTCTGCCGCCAGTTCGCCACCAGGACCTGACAGAGCTCCTCTCGGCGCAGCTCGATCTGCCGCTGCACCGGACTGGAGCCCCGTGTTCGCTCTTCCTCGCGCCATCGGTACAATGACGCGAGTACTTTCGCCTCTAGGTCCCAGGGCGGGGATCCGGCCAGGACGCAAGCCGCCTCGTAGGAAATCGTGCGATACCCGTGGACGACTCTGACGGCCATCGCCCTCTGCGGCTTTTGCAGAATGGCGAGTGTTCCGGTCGTCAGGTCCATAGCCCACACAGGGGTCCCATACAGGGCCATGGACCGCACGATTCCCACGTATAACCGCCTACAGGCGGCGCTCGCCCCAATGGTGGGAAGCAACGTTGATAGCGCGCCTGCTGCACCTATCAGCTTGGGCGCCAGTCGCCGGAAGTAGGGCCCGAATTCCCATCGGCTGTCGAGCACCAATCCCAGATACTTCATGGTGGACTCGACAGCTATCCAGGCCCCACTGACGACGATATGCGATTCCGGCGCCGGCGCACGCCGGGCGCCATGGAAAACCATGGCTTCCGACTTGTCAAGGGCCACCTCCAGGCCCAGGCGCCGGATGCGGTTCACCACCTGTGATACCGCAGCCTTGGCTACCAACGTCGCTTCCCTGTGCAATCCTATTGCATAGTGTAATCCTATTGCAACCATTAAGTTAAGCTGATTCAAACATTCATGAGTGGTACTTCTGGATACATAATTATGTTTCGTGTTCAAAAAAATTCTAAAATGTCAAACATTTAAAAGTTATAGGACAATTTTACTATCGATTTCCAAAAATCATTCATGTACATAAACAACCGTGCCCAATGGAATAGCAAATAATGGCCCTTCAATTTGAGAGTTTAGAGAAAATTGATACCTTTTTAGCGGAGCCCATAGGTTGCTTTAGGGATTTTGTGTTTTGTGTTTCACGACCTGTGTCCAAATAAACTTCTTTCCTTCTTTGATACTTAGTGACGGCGTGTGGGATATATTTAAAAGTACTTACATGTGAATTGAGTTTCCTACAATTCTAGGTAAGTATAAAAAATACTCTTTCCTACGCTGTAGGGCTTAGTTGTTGCACATAGGTCACACTATCACGTCCTGGAAGGATTACGTTAAATTACAAATAATAAGATATCCTAAAGAGCAATTACGTGCTCTGTGTTCGAAAATACGATTTAAATAAATGAAAAAAAAAAACAAAAAAAAAATTAATTTGTATTAAATTTAGAAAAGTTAAAAACAAAAATTGGGATAGAAATTTATATTTTTTTTAATAATTTAAAACTAGTATTTGACCGCAATCCCGCGGTATCCATAAACATATTTGTAAAAGTAGAATAGGTAATCTACCTCACTGGACATCAAATTTCGAAGACAATAAATTCGTCCACATTGCTGTCAGTGGGGTAAGTGCCGAAAGGTCCAGCGGAATTACCCTGTTAGATAGCCATTCTGTTTATTTGGGCTAAAAGTAGACCAGCCCGCTGTTCAAGTGAAGAGTCAGCTAACCGCTAGGCGATGTCTCTTGAAAGTATATTTTTCGACCGTTTGGGGTTGAACCACTAGAGCCTTGGACCAGACCCCAAGGCCCTAGTGTTTCAACTCCATACATAAATATAGCTCCTAATAAAGTTGTTACATATGCGCCGTTTCAGGTTTTCTGCTCACTAGCACAGCCCACTGTGCTTGGGAGATGGGACGGCGCCGGCGCGAGGGTGTCGACACAAGTAGCACCCCAAACCACAGGCCTACCAATTTATTGTTCTTGTATTTATTGATATGACTAATTAAATTAGTGGAATCTCCCGAAACAGCCGTGCCCGGTGAGGACCTGCGTCAGGCGAAAGATGGCTCACTAGCCACTCCTCAAAGAGGGGACTTATTGTGGCGTGCTCATAAAACGTCCGCCCTGGGGCCCCCGACACACAACCGAACATCTCGCACAAAACCTCAATTCGTTTCCTCCGCAGTCCAATTCCAGTTATTTTCTTATAGTTTTAACGAAAAACGTTGTAACTAGGAAACCAGCTAATATCGATAAATCTGTATTTCCCTACGAAGATACTACTTTCCCTGCATCTTCAGTCAATTACCCAGATCAGGATAAGACCTGCCTCATCCGGAACAGGAACCTCTTGAAACAGCCTTGTGTCTTGAAACAGCCGTGCCCGGTGAGGGCCTCCGTCAGGCAGAAGGTGAGGGAACCTTTGCGCATCTGTAGCCACTTCACAAATAGGGGACTTAACGCCACTTTTGTGGTATGCCCAGCACTGGGTTCCGCCGGAGCTCTGTCCGTTATTACACAATTTTGTTTGGAATTTTTAACAACTCATATAATATACTCAAAATATACTTACGCAGTGATGTTTATTTTGAGTATCTTTTACATAATTACATCAGAGATTAGGGGAAAGAGCAGAAGTGTAGATTTTATTACTGTTTGCTCGTCATAATGTAACTGAAGAAATTGCTGGCTTCTTAAGCTTCCCCTAAAGTACAAAATTCATCATCATCTGCCAAGTATTACATACATGTCATCATCACCCGTCAAGTATCACATACATGTTATCATCATCTGCCAAGTATCACATACATGTTATAATCATCTGCCAAGTATCACATACATGTTATCATCATCTGCCAAGTATCACATACATGTTATAATCATCTGCCAAGTATCACATACATATTATAATCATCTGCCAAGTATCACATACATGTCAACATCATCTGCCAAATATCACATACATGTTATAATCATCTGCCAAGTATCACATACATGTTATAATCATCTGCCAAGTATCACATACATGTTATAATCATCTGCCAAGTATCACATACATGTTATCATCATCTGCCAAGTATCACATACATGTTATAATCATCTGCCAAGTATCACATACATGTTATAATCATCTGCCAAGTATCACATACATGTTATAATCATCTGCCAAGTATCACATACATATTATAATCATCTGCCAAGTATCACATACATGTCAACATCATCTGCCAAGTATCACATACATGTTATAATCATCTGCCAAGTATCACATACATGTTATAATCATCTGCCAAGTATCACATACATGTTATAATCATCTGCCAAGTATCACATACATGTTATAATCATCTGCCAAGTATCACATACATGTCAACATCATCTGCCAAGTATCACATACATGTCAACATCATCTGCCAAGTATCACATAGATGTCATCATCATCCTGACAAGGCCTTTCACAGCTATGTTTGAGTCTGCTTTCAGTCTAACTGGATGCAGCTTAAAATCGGCATTTTAAGTATGTAAGCGAATGAAACAGTACCATTGACAAAGGAGCAGCGGCCCTTGTACAGTGTGTCAGGTCACAATCAAACAGGTCGCCGTCGCGGATCTTACAATGCAAACCGATAGCCCGACATCACACAAAGGAATCCGATTTATTTTCCAACTCCGAGTAACACTCACTATGACCTTTGTTGTCATTTCGCTTTACAAATGTTGCTGAAATCACGAGTGAGAAATACTACTGTAGAAATATTATTATTGTTTTTTATTATTGTTTTTTTTTTATGTGAATTATTTGTAATTAGTGATGGTAATAGTTGATGGTATCAGGCAATGTGAATGTAAATCTAAAGTAACCTACAATGTAAACATTGACGCACGTTGGATTGGATGCGCGTGCGACGAAGCACAAACCACAGACTATATTAGAAAATGCTGAATGTCAAACCGGAATCAGATGTATGTCATTTCGGAGGGTGATATTCTCGTAGTTTTTATATAACCTGTATTTTATTTTTTATATACCTGTGTGTGTTGTTGAAATTGTACTCTCACCACTTACAATTGGATCTACTTTTTATATGTTTTTATTATTACGTTTTTATTTTTATTGTATTACCGGCTCGGTGCTACTTTTAATTGTTTGTTGCATCGGGTGACGTCTTTACGTCGACGCCGGCTGTCGCTGAAAACCAGCGCTGGGCTCTGTCTTTTGCATAGAGTCGCAGCATAATACTGAGCGACAGCCGTTTTGCGTGGATATGACGCATGTTTCCCTCAACAATTTCTTATTTTTATGTTCTTGTAAACGCTTGCGTCATGTTTAATGCAAATAAACGTTTTTTCTTTCTTTCTTTCTTTCTTTCTACTGGATGTAAAGTGTCAATGTATGTCAACTACGGTCTACAGAAAATTTTACGTCAAATGTAATAATGTCATGGTCACCGTTATCAAAGCTTGGTGTTAACAGAAATAGGAGGATTATTTTGATCGCAAGATCCTAATTGAACATCACATCAACATGTTAAGTGGAATGCGAAGAGAGAAAATATCAATTTGACGGTGTTGAGCCGGTAACGACGAAGAGAGAAAATATCAATTTGACGGTATTAAGCCGGTAACGACGAAGAGAGAAAATATCAATTTGACGGTGTTGAGCCGGTAACGACGAAGAGAGAAAATATCAATTTGACGGTGTTGAGCCGGTAACGACGAAGAGAGAAAATATCAATTTGACGGTGTTGAGCCGGTAACGACGAAGAGAGAAAATATCAATTTGACGGTATTAAGCCGGTAACGACGAAGAGAGAAAATATCAATTTGACGGTGTTGAGCCGGTAACGACGAAGAGAGAAAATATCAATTTGACGGTGTTGAGCCGGTAACGACGAAGAGAGAAAATATCAATTTGACGGTGTTGAGCCGGTAACGACGAAGCTGGTCGTTGTTATCGATCACAGATGCTTTCAGGGTTAAAATTTACTGTTAAAGGTAGGGACCGGATAGGAGTGAACCAACATTTTGCGGCCTGTTTGGATTGTTCGAAAGAAATTGGCCAGTCTCATCGGTCACCATCTCTTTTGTGACATTTTGTAGGTTTGGACCACATCGTTTTGCAAAAAAACAAATGTTCAACTGACAAAGTTGTCTTATGCTACAAAAATGTAGTAGGTTGTACGACAGTTCATTATGTTAAGATTCGATAATGTACTCTATGGCAAGACATAATTATAATAAAAGCTAAGTGTTAAATAAAAATAGTTAGATCAAGGTTAGCTGGTTTGGTATTATATCGATTACTCTAAAACGATTACTTTGTCTCAGATTAGGTTCCTGATAGTTACTGACTGTAGAGATCATTTCACTGTCGCGACCTGACGACGCGAACGATAATTTCAGTTCTAAACAAAACAAACCATTTTTTGTCAGCCCAGCTAAACTGAAACATTTTAAATATAGAATTTGTACTATTTACATATTTTACAAGTGAAAAATCAAAAAAAGGCCGAGGTTTTACTTCATGTACCTTCGTGGGCACAAACGTAGTTACGAGGGGCGCTCGCCCACAGTATTACATTTTTGTTCACGAAATACAAATTGTTTTTGTTTTGTCTTCTTTGTGTGAATATATCTGTGTAATAAACACAATCGTCCGCCGTCCGCGCCCTCAGACAATATTGTTTATTCTTTATCGTATTTCATCGCCTCGCGCTGACCCCGATTCCTTTAAAGCTATCAAAAACATCCGTAAAAAGAACTCAGTTTATTCACATCACCCAGGAACAAACAAACGTTTCTGCAGTTATTATCTGAGGACAGTAAGAGATCTCAAGATATTAATTATAAAAGTTTTATTTGATTACAAAAGTTGCACATTGTGTTTGTACTTAACAAGCAAATAATTTTGACGAATATTGGGAAAGTTGTATATATGCATGTTTTTAATTAATTTTGTTGGGCATGTACCACATCTCACCGTAAAGTGTGGTTACCTACGGTACACGGAACTGATACTGTAAAGTGTGGTTACCTACGGTACACGGAACTGATACCGTAAAGTGTGGTTATCTACGGTACACGGAACTGATACCGTAAAGTGTGGTTACCTACGGTATACGGAACTGATACTGTAAAGTGTGGTTACCTACGGTACACGAAACTGATACCGTAAAGTGTGGTTACCTACGGTACACGGAACTGATACCGTAAAATGCTGCAACTTTACCAACCAAGACCAAATTAGCCTATTTATATTCTTGTTTTTTTCCTATGAGTAGTAATTTTACGTTATTAAGGCAGCATATTTTCATTTTTTGTAATGATAACTTCTCTCTCATACTCTGTCAGCTGTGCCAGAAAAACCAGTAGGAGTGGGTCGTTTTTTTTTACAAACTTAAGCTAATATTATTTATATTCAAATCATCATTCATCATCATTCTCCTGCCCTTATCCCAATTTATTTGGGGTCGGCGCAACATGTCTTTTTCTTCCATACATCCCTATAAGAAGCCATTCAAATAAGACGTTAAAATGTGACGTTGCCAAAAAGCATTGCATTATTTTAAATTGTAGTTTTTCGTTAATGCTATTAAGTAGCAATTTGCTTCTTTTGGAAATAAATATGAGTATTCAAAAATAATTTATATTAAATTTAAAAAAAAAACAAAATAAAAGCATTTATTTCAAATAAACCAGTTACAGGCACTTTTGAATTAATAATAATTTATTCGACACAAAACATATGTTACATTTGTTATATATAGGCCACGTTCAAATTTTGAGTGTCTGAAGTAGATAAAGAAATATCTGTGTCTCAGACATGAGCGCTCTTCCTTAAGGTGATTCATTAAAATACTAGCTTAATTAGACATATTAATAATAAAAGATATACCATTACATACATGCGTAGAGACCGTGTCAAATGCTTTGGCTAGATCAAGAAAAATGCCTATAGTCATTTTACCTGAGTCAATAAATTTTACCACATAGTTTAGGAGCTCATGGACTGCATCACTAGTAGACTTGCCTGCTCTAAAACCAAACTGATTGTCAGATAAAAGGTTATTTTTTCCCGATAATCCTGCTTTGAGATTGAGGGCAATATAGAGATGGGTCTATAATTATTGACACGGTCTCTATCACCAGACTTATAGATTCGGTATACTACCGATTTCTTCAACATTGCAGGAAACTGACATTTAGTTAAGCAGATGTTAAAAATGTACGTCAAAGGAAGGATTAAAAAGTGTCTGTATTCTTTTAGGAAATTATTTGTAATAGAGTCCCAGCCCATGGAACACGCATTCTTCAAGTTTAATATTAAACGTTCCACTTCAGATTCATCAGTTTCCAGCAGTACAAAGGAGCTAGAAACCAGCTGTGAGGGCGATTTATTAAATTTACTGTGTGAAGGTACTGAACAGGAATGGGTATTATCAGTCAACTTTCTGCCAACCGATGCACAAAGTCGTTCACCATCTCTACAGACTCTTTTTGTTTTGATGGATTTAATAATTCCGTAGCGCTATGTTTTAATTCAGTAGTATTTGTGATTTTTTTGATCGCTTCCCAAATTGTTCTATTGTTATTCCCTGCTTTTGTCAATAAGTCCCTATCAGACATACGTTTGACCTTTTTAATAGGTTATTGCAATGACTGATGTCATCAGACTTATCTAGCGTTGGAGCATAAACACTGATGACATTAAGGTGGTTATCCTTGTCTAGACGAAGGCGCAATGTGGTAACGCGGTCCGAGACATGTACCTCAAATCGCTTTACTAAATGATTTTTGACGGCAAATCCTACACCTGATCGCCGAGCTTCAGAAGCAGCGGTATCTTTCCAAAAGAAAGTGTAGCCTCCACCTACTTCCACCAGCTCCCCTTCATCAGCAAGATATGTTTCGCTGAGAGCAGCCACATCAACGTTGTAACGACGAAGTTCCCGAGCTACTATGGCGGTCTTGCATTCAGGGCAGGCATTTCCACCTCGATCAAGAAGCGTTCTCACGTTCCACGCGCCGAATGTCATAACAGCACGATACCCAACACGATAGCCAACACTCAGTTAGGAAAAAGATAAATAAATAATTTAATCTACCCAACATTGCGACAAAATCATCAAAATTTCGTGATATACTTCGGATATTTTGTGTTAACACTGTCAAACCACCAGCGGCTCGCGACAGTAAACTGCTACTAACAGTCCTCGACGTCACAATATCTAGAGTCTGAGATAGATATGCTATCAATTTCGAAAGCCAAAACAACCATTTTTACTAACAAAAAATAACAAAGTACCTTGTAGGAATGACCTAGAATAAACAATTTTCAACCTTAGAACAACACATGTAAAGAGATTATTTTGCAATACAAGATCGACACTGTGGTCATTTATGGACGGATAAAGGATTTCTATACATCTACAATTAATGCTATATAATAAAAATACGTATTTGATAATTTGGCTAAGCATAAAAGAAATTGATTTGTCAATAAATAAAATGACCGTGTGGATTTCTGTCTGGAGTGATTGTTTGCGAAGACTATGTTTACAAAGAAGTAATTTCAGAGTATTAAACTATTAACATGCATATTACAAAGTGTTACATAATTACGTACGCACAAAAATACAACAGAGACGTGCAGGTAAACAAAGAGAAGTAGTCATGCCGTTGTTTTTTCTTGTAGCTTATTAAGATCTGCCTCCTCGTCGACGCGAATATGCTGCATAGGTATGTAGCATATAATTAATCTTAGAAAGAAAGAAGGGTCTTTCCTTCTAAGATAAATTTTACCATAAGATTTCCAGCAGAAATCATAATTGTGGGTAATAGCGGAATCACGGGCCAAAAAAATAGTCGTCTACCTTTTGGAGTAAGGTAATCCGAGATAAAAATTGGTTTCCGAGGGTCATTTTGATTAAAAATAGAGGTGTTCAGTTTATCTTTAGATGTCTATTATATTGGAGATATTTTCAATATTTCACCGATTTTGACGACTGCATTACAAAGATTTTCCCTTGACTCATTTTGTAGCTTGCACATTTCTTATCTCTAACTTTGACGTATAAGATTGTTTTTCAAAGTTTTCAATTTTGTCCTCAAGACTCCTTATGTAAACACACTGTTCCTTGCGTTCCAGCTTCAAACTTTCTAAATCTTTTTAAATATCATCATATTTATCAGACAATGCAGTTATAGATGTATTTATGGTATCGTTTTGTTTCTTTATTTCTAACTAGCGGCTGCCAGCGACTTCGTTCGCGTGAAATTAGTTATGCTTCGCTCCTATTGGTCGCAGCGTGATGTTATATAACCTAAAGCCTTCCTGGATTAATGGGCTATCCAACGCAAATTTTTCAAATCGGACAAGTAGTTCCCGAGATTAGCGCGTTCAAACAAACAAACATACAAACAAACACTTCAGCTTTATATATTAAGTATAGATAACGAATTAAAAAAAAAATTGCTTTATCACACCAATCCGGTTCATGCGTATAGTGTACTATTTAACCTCATTAATTACGAATTTATGAAGGTTTTCACAAAAAAAACATTGCCTGTTAGCGACCGTATTATATATAGTGACTGGGCAACCCCAGGTAATAAATGCAGGAAAAAATGTATGAGTTGTATCAGGAAAAAACATTTAACCATGATAAAACTTTTCAAGAATTTGTTAAAAATTATTCAAAAACTTTTAAAAGAGCCTGTTCCACAGCAAAAGCCATACACATTAAAAATAAAATAAAATCTTCTGGAAATAAAATCAAAACAACTTGGGGAATTATAAATTCTGAAACTGGAAGAACCAAAGTACAAAATCGCGATTTCCATCTCAAAATTAACGATGAGGATATAAGGGACAAGGAACAGACTTGAAGGTATCAACTGAGTTTGAGAATTTTTTTTACTAATATTCGAAGAATGACAACAAAAACTTTGTCTTCTTCCTCCACTTCTGCTTATGCCATACTAAAAGAATGTGTTCCAGAATGTGACAATCACTTTGAATTTACATTTGTGACTGCTAAAGACATTAGAGAATCTTTTAAGGATCTTGATGTAAAAAAAAACTGCCGATCATTGGGGTTTGTCAGTATACACTGTAGCTTCAATAATAGATGTTATCGCACCTTTCTTAGCAATTGTTTTTAATTCTTGTGTCACATCTGGTGTATTTCCTGATTTGATGAAACTAAACAAAGTGATTCAACTGTTCAAATCTGGTAGTACAACCCACGAATCCCATGAATTTTCGGCCAATATCGATATTACCAACTTTAAGCAAAATTTTTGAAAAATTAATTTTGAAACAGTTGTTGAGGCACTTTAACTTACACAGTTTATTGCACATTAAACAATTTGGTTTTACAAAGGGTCGTTCAACTACAGATGCGGGCATGGCGTTGCTAAAGAACATATTTGGGGCCTGGGAGGAATCGCAAGATGCTCTTGATATTTTTTGTGATTTGTCCAAGGCCTTTGATTGCGTGCATCATGATACTCTTATTAAGAAATTGTACCATTATGGTTCAAGGGACAGAGCTCTCGACCTTCTGACTTCTTATCTAAATAATCGAATTCAGAGGGTTGATGTTAATGCCAAGAGATCTGCAGGATCTGTGGTCACCATGGGCGTTCCGCAGGGCTCAATTTTAGGTCCATTCTTGTTTTTAATTTATATTAATGACTTACCTCATCACGTGAGGGATAATCACAACATAGTATTGTTCGCAGATGACACTTCTCTTATTAACCGACTTCAAAAAGGAGGAGGTTACTCAATTCGACCGTATATATGCTTTTTTTTTATGTTTGTTCGCGCATAACTTCGTCATTTATGAACCGACTTTGATAATTCTTCTTCTGTTGGAAAGAAGACGTTCCCAAGTTGGTCCCATGATAAGGATATCAGGGTTTGATGTTGGAAGACCAGAGAAAACAAGGGTAACTTTCAAAAATTGCAGGGGCAACTAGTGCATTTCTTAGCATTTTCATTAAGTATTTTAAAGCACTACAATTTAATAAAGGTCTGGAGTAGATCTGATGATGGAGCCGGGAGACAGTCGAAGGAACTCCTCAACAATTCACAGCAGCTATCTTGTATTTGGGCTCGATTAATTTGTATTGATAAGAACTTTACACCTAAATGGGTTGTGACTGTCATAAGAGAGCTGATGGTGAAGACAAAGGCCAGTTCCTGGAACTCCTCAACGGTTTATAGTAGCTACTTTGTGGTTGGACTTCATTCATTTATAATGATGAGACCTTTACACCCATTGGGTTAAAATAATAGTCTACAGTAAATTTGATGATGAAGACCATAGACAGTTGAGGGAATATTTACGGGCAAACATTAAAGTAAACAAAACTACGTCGTTTCCCAACTATATTTGCGCCAGCTTTCAGTCTGGCCGGATGCAACTGAATACTTTTAACAACTAAAAAGTGTAAAATAAAAACTTTTTTACAAAAAAACAACCGACTTCCAAAAACCACTACAAAGTAAAAAATAACTAATTTCGGAAGTCGGTGTCAAAAAACGAATATACAAAACTAAAGACACCGACTTCCGAAATTAGTTATTTTTCACTTTGTAGTGGTTTTTGGAAGTCGGTTGTTTTTTTGTAAAAAAGTTTTTTTTTAAAGTCAAGCGTCAGCTAACAAATTTTGACGAAGTTAACAA